>JAJJMA010198202.1:0-12271 GCA_023529015.1 Papaver nudicaule | reverse complement strand
AGACAATGTTCAGATAACAAACATTTTAATTATGTCTTAAAATATATGTATATATTTGCCTCTGTTTGTTAGCGGAACTGATGATGACAGCTTTTTCTTTCCTTAGCCACTTTCAAAGAAAAACAAGAAAGACCAGCAAACCGATCCTCTTGCTCAACTGAGAAGTCAGCTAGGGACGCTTCCTGGTATGTCTCCTGTTGAGCCTAAAAAAGACGCCGACCCCAAAGCTTCGTCTGCCGCTAAAAGAGATAGCGGCACCTCCAAGAACAAAGAAAAGCCACCAAAGACTAAAAAGACGTTGGCTTCAAAGAAGAAGAATGAACCTGCTAATCCAAATGTCGCCGACGACCATATCCCTGAGAACCAATATGTGAAAGTTGCGGATCAGCATCAATCTGACAAAGTGGATGAGGAAATTCTCACGACTCCTCAGATTACTACTCCTGAGTTTGTCAACACAGGACAAACTACTGCCGAAACTTATGTAGGTGTTGCTAATGAGCAACTTATTTAGAGGCACTCCCCTATCCGCTCAAGTGACCAAGATGAGAAGCCCTCTTCCTCAGCTGTTAATAATGCGGTCCAATTGCTTCTTCAGCTTCTTTCTCTGAACAATCTACCTCGGGATTCCGTTAGCAGCAGTCCTATGGAGACCCAAATGCCGTCGAACAAGTTGGCAGATTCTTTTGCTAAGTTGGTATCTCAAGATGAAGGAGGTTCCAATACCCTTTATCTGGAGTCAATGAGTAAGCTGAGTGAGCCTGGGTTAGCGTTGAAACCCGTTGAACTTACTGCTGTTGTTTCTCATCTTACTCCCTATGAGCAGTTCTGCAGTGTCGTCCTGGTAAGTTACTGCCTCATCCTTGTCTTTTATCATTTCCGCCAGTAATTTCATTTCTGAATGTGCCAATCTCTTCTGTTATTCAGGAATTTCAGCGCAACCTTTGCAGTATTACGCTGAATGCTCAACTACAACAAGAGCGTGACAATCTTCGCAAGGCGAAGGCCACACTATAGCAGAAGCTATCTAAGGAGAAGAAAAAATCTGATCGACTACGTCATTATTATAACCAGGAGAAAGGAGAACACAAAGAACTCCATGGTTAGCCACTTTCTTCAGTTTTCCTAGAGTAGTATTGTATTCCGCTGTTTCTTTTCTCCCAACTTTTAGTCCTTGTCTATTATAAGGTCGCCAGCAACATCATGATGGTCAATTGAGGCGGGTAGAAATTAAGATTGACAAGCTGAATAGCGCTAATGCTAAGCAGCGTAATATGTTACTCAATTTTGACCGAAATGTTAGATGGTACCGCCAAGAGTTACGCCATGTCACTGACCTTAATATAAATCTTGATCACCTTCTCAAAGTTTCTCGAGCGGATGTGAAATGGATGAAGAGCGAGCGTGATAACGCTTCCCGCTTAGCAGAGTTGGAACGTAAAGCTAAAGAGAAAGCTATTGTGGACCATATGAAAAGACCTCCCAGCTAAAGGATAAGGAAGCCGCCATTTCTCGCTTAACGTCTAAATTAGTTTGCCGAACCGCTGAAAGAGATACCGCTCGTGATGAAATTCAACGTCACAAAGATTTCGCCCAAATCCATGGAGATCGTGCTAGGCAATTAAATGAAGAGAATAATATTCTTAGGCTCAGGATCAAACAAGCTGTGGGTCCTTGTTCTGATCAGGAAATTTTAAGTAAATTGGATGAAATTAATGTTGCTAGGGAGGGTATTCATGTGTATGTTAATGAGCTAGAAGGTAGTTTCTTAGGGTTTTCATTTTCTGCCTATCAATTCTCCAAGTTACTGTTGCCTCATTGTTTAAGTTGTTTTCTTCTTGATTTTCAGAGAAATACAAGAATCTTGAATCCCAGCTAGAAGAGCAGTCTGCCACCTTAAAGGAACATGAAGGATGTACTCCCAAAATTACCCAGTTAGAGGAGCAAGTAAAGGAGCATCAATCATGTGGGGATAAAATGCATGCGCTGGAAACAGAACATTTGCAATGCACCGGCAAGATCACAAATCTGGAGAATGAAGTCTAGGCTCTCCAATATTTTAAGAAGAAATTTGTGACTGAATCCTCCAAGTCTGGTAAGCTTCAAAAGATGCATGATCACCTCCAATCTGAATTAAACCTTGCCAGGAAAGCTGCTCAAGAGAAAGAAGAACAATATGCTGCCAATGTGAATATGACTGGTTTTCTCGCCGTTCAAATGTACTTGGCTACGTTTTTCCCTAAGCATAATATAGACGTGCCAGCGGAGTATGGTCCTGACCGCCGTCCTCCTGGCATGGAAGTTGTTCCTTCTACCGCTGGGGATGAGGGTAACGCCAATGAAACTGTTCTTGTAGAAAGCGGGTCTGACTCTGAGGAAGAGAGTGAAAGTAGTAAAGACGAAGATGCCGAGGATGATGTCCATGGAGACGATGAGGAGGTACATCCAGACGGCGAAAATTTCCATCAGGATGGTGGTGATGACGCTAATGTTGATGATGGCAAGGACGCCACTGAGGATCAAAGCCAAAGCGCCGATCAACCTGACAAAGGAAAGGGCGCAATTACTGCTGAAGATAAGGGAAATGATAATAGCACTTTTGTTGAGGATCTTCACATGGCTGTTGACAATTCCAAGAAACCTCCCGAATTACAAATATATAAGGATGGTTCTTCATCAAGCCAACAAGTGTAATTAGAATAGCTCCATATTCTAGGTTATCTTGCTTTTGACTAATCATGTAGTATGTTTACTTCATCAACTTTTTGTTGTAAGCTGTTAATGAATTTTTCTTTTTCTATGTATGTGCACTTTTATACGCTTGCATTTTCTTAAGCGACTATGTTTCTTTTTACCGTTGGCATAATCAAATCAACTTGGTTTCAATGATGAGCTGACAGTTATCTCGCTGACCACATCACAGCCTCACATTATACATTGTTAATTGTGCCCGTCGGCGATCTATTATAAGTGGGGTGGTTTACCATGACAGGAGTTTTATATTTTTAAGCCATCACTTACAGATCAACAAGTAACACGTAAGGAGTTATAGTTCCAATTAGGGCTGTCAATGGATATCCGATTATCCGCTATCCGTCCGGTATCGTTCCGTTAATATTGGATAGTATCCGAAATTTATTGGAACGGATATCCGTTACCATTAACTAACGGATAATAGCATATTAATGGAATGGATACGGTAGAGATTATATCCGTTCCGTTAAGAATAGGGGTTTTTATGTGATTTTATATAAATTTTAGGCTATTATTCAAGTATTTTTTAAATCATTGTTTAATTTTTATTTTTTTACCTTTTCTTTTATGAACATGTAGTCTACTAGTACTACTACTAGTTTGTTGTGAATTTTTTTTTTGAAAAATTGTTGGGATTCTTACTTCTATTGCGATTTCTTATTTTGAAATTAAGAGATTGCATTTTTTTTAGGTATTATGTAGAATTTCAATATATTAAGGAAACGGATAATTAAAGGATATTATCCGTTATCCGTTAATATTAACGGAACGGATATGGTATGAATTTTTACTTTTCGTTGGATAATTAACGGATAATGGATATCCGTTAAAAATTAATGGAACGGATATGGTGCGACCAATATCCGTTTTGTTAAGTACCGTTGACAGCCCTAGTTCCAATGGACAGACCCGCTGTTATTCAAAGCTATTATCATTGAGATCCAAAATGTTTTGTTATGCCCTGCAAGGAATACCAAAATTGACAATAATTCTCTTGTGCCTTAAGCACTTTTAACTATGCCAGCGTATTTTATTTCGGAGAATGTTGGCAACTTGCCTCAGCCTACTTCAGAGAATGTTGGCAATTTGCCTCAGCGTATAATTTTTCAACTTTGAAGACTTATGGCGATTGTGCCGTAATATATGGATATTGAGCCTTGAAATTTTATGGCAAACTTGCCTCAGTAGATGGCTATTGAGCCTTGTAATTTTCATGGCAGTTTTACCTTAGTATATGGCTAGTGAGCCTTGTAATTTTCATGGCAGTTTTGCCTCAGTATATATGGCTATTGAGCTTTGATTTTCATGGCAATTTTGCCTCAGTATATGGCTATTGAGCCTTTGATATTTGTCGCCGTATGTAAAAATTTTAATGACACAATAATTTGTTAACGGGGATCGGCACATAAAAGCAAACCTACGTCCCGGATCTTATTTGCTGCAGATTACAAAAGCTAATAAGATTTTTTGGGTATTATGCCCGCCCAAGATCTCGGATTTTACATGCAACCTCAAGGGTAAAATCTCGTAATAAACTTGGCATTCCACGGATGCTCAAGTTCTTTACCATGCTCATCAATTAACACATAGGCTCCACTACCCGCTGCACGATATATGACATATGGACCTTCCCAGGTTGGCTCTAGCTTCTTGCATCCTTTCTTCTTCTGGTATGGCGGTATCTCTCTCAATACCAAGTCGCCAGGTTGGTATTCCCTTGGGATGACACGTTTGTTATATTCCCTGGCCAGACGGCGATGATAATTTTCCATGTGAGTCAAGGCGATAAGCCGTTGTTCTTCCAAATCATTCAGTTTTGCCAAGATTAAGTCCGTATTGAGGTTCTTCTCCCAAGCTTCATGTTTTGTTGTTGGTAGTATAACTTCTGATGGAAGTACCGCTTCTGCACCAAATGTGAGTAAGAAGGGAGATGCTCCAGTTGCTTCTCTAACTGTGGTTCTGTAAGACCACAAACATTATGAAGATGCTCGCACCAGGCTTTCTTGTGTCCTTCAACTCTATTTTTCAGTCTCATTCCCATTGTTTTGTTTGTGGCCTCCCCCTGCCCATTGCTTTGAGGGTAAATAGGAGTTGACTTTCCTAACTTGACACCGTATGTAGCTAACAAATTCTCAATATTCTCGCCAACTAATTCTTTTCCATTATCAGTACAGATTTCCGCCGGGACGCCAAAACGACAGAATATGTTCTCCCATATGAATGTAAACACTTCCTTTCCCGTTCTTTGCCTCAGCGCTTTGGCTTCACACCATTTAGTGAAGTAGTCATTAGCTACAATGATGTATCTCCTCTGCCCTGATCCTGGGGTCAATGGCCCAATGATGTCAATCCCCCACTTTGCAAAAGGCCATGGGCTTAACACCGAATTTAGTGAGACTGCTGGCGCTTTTATTCTTCTTGCCTAGAGCTGACAGTTCTTACACCGCTTAGCATATTCTGCAGAGTCACCATTCATCCAAGGCCAATAATATCCTTGCATTTTTACCTTTAGAGCCAAATCCCGTTGTCTATGATTTCCGCAGTCTCCCTCATGAATTTCTTTCAACAACTTCGTTCCTTCCTCCCTTGATACACATCGCAATAATGGTCTGGCAAATGATCTTATGTATAATACTCCATCTCTTAACTCATAATTCCCTGATCTGCTTATAACTTTATGCGCTAGAATCTTGCTTCCAGGAGTGGTGAGATGTTCTAAGTAGTATCTGATAGGAGTCCGCCAATCTGTTTCTGCCGACTCTTCGATGTCTACCGCATAAATTTCCTTCTATCTTCTTTCTTCTATTGACGACATTTTTACCCTTTCAACTGCGATTGACGATACCTCCGGATCCGCCATCATAGAAGAGATAAATGCCAGTGTGTCAGCATGTCTGTTGTCATTTTTACATATATGTCTGAACTCGATGCCGGTAATCTTACCAGCGTATTCTCTGGCCAGTTGTAAGTACTTCTTTAGTGACCTATCATGCGCTTCATATCTTCCTAGGATCTGTCGGATGACCAACTGAGAATCACTTGTTAAACGAATGTTGCTGATGTCCATTTCAATGATAAGCCTCATAGTGTGTATCGCTGCCTCATACTCTGCTTCATTATTAGTGGCCGGGAATTCTAATCTGAGTGAATGAACTATCCTTGAACCCTTTGGCGAGATAAATACTATGCCAATTCCTTTGCCTTCTCTATTTGCTGATTCGTCCACATATACCTCCCATTGATTCGGATCTCTTTTCAGCAAATCTGGGACTCCCTCATCTGGATCTTCCTCCATGAACGGAATATCTTCAATTTCTTCCTCCTCTTCTTCAATTGGAAAGTCTGCAAGAAAGTCGGGGATAACTTGTGACCGTTGAGCCGTTCTGATCTCATATTTGACGCCGAACTGTTCTATTTGAGCATTCCACTTTGCAATACGCCCTGCTCTTTGGGAGCTATGAAGAATAGCTTCAATAGGAGTTTTAGTTAATACCGTAATAGGATGAGCATGAAAATAAGGGCGAAGTCGATTAGCGGTAAAAACCAAAGCCAAAATTAATTGCTCTATTTTAGTGTAATTTTTCTCAGCGGGTTGCAAGGTTCGACTGATATAGTAGATCGGCGTCTCCCCTCCTTTTTTTCGCACAAGCACTGCACTAACCGCTGATGATGTGGTTGCCAGATAAACTCTTAATTTTTCCTCGTGCTCCGGCGGCTGGATAGCCAGGAGAGTAGCTAAATATTTCTTTATTCCTTGAAAGGCAACTTCATGATCGTCCGTCCAATTAAACTTCTCTCCTTTTTTCAGCATTTGGAAAAATAATTTGCACTTATCAGAGAATCGAGATATGAATCTGTTAAGGGACGCTAATGTGCCATTTAGGCGCATAACATCTTCAAGGTTACCGGCGAGGGCATATCCAAGATGGCTTTAACTTTTGCTTGATCTGCCTCTACTACATTTTTTGTGACGACATACCCCAAAAACTTTCCAGAAGTGACGCCGAACACGCATTTTGATGGGTTGATCTTCAACTTAGTTATTCGCATGTGATCAAAAATTTCTTTTAAATCTTGCATGTGATTCTTCTTTTCCTTGCTTTTGACCAACATATCATCAACATATACCTCCATAGTCATTCCTATCCATTTCTCGAACATATCATGAGCCATCTTTTGGTATGTAGCACCAGCATTTTTGAGGCCAAAGGGCATCCTTGTGTAACAAAATAATCCTTTAGTAGAGAAAAATGATGTATGCCGCTGATCTTCTTCTGCTAGCGGTATCTGGTTATATCCAGAATAGCCATCCATAAATGATAACAATTCATGCCCAGAAGTAGCATCAACAGTCTGATCTATGCTTGGCAAAGGGAAGCTATTCTTTGGACATGCCCTATTCAGATCGCTGAAGTCGATACAAATTCTTACGCCTTTATTCTTCTTAGGTACCACCACCATGTTAGTTATTCATTCAGGATATTGCACTGGTCTAATGATTCTAGACGCCCTCATCTTGTCAATCTCTGCTTCAACTGCTTCTTTGTATGCCGTCGCCAACTTCCTTATACGCTTCTTAAATGGTCTCACCTTTGGGTCAATATCCAGCTTGTGGCATGCGGTTTTCAGATCGATTCCCGGCATTTCGTTCATCCCCCAAGCAAAAACATCCACATACTCTTTTAGTAGGGCTTCTAACCGCTGAGACTCTTCTTCATTTAACAAAGCACCAATTTTTACCATCTTTGGAGCATCTTCCTCGCCTATGTTGATGTCTCTTGTAGGTTCTACCGCTGTGAAGTGTAATTCTGGTTCTCCCATAGGCGAAGGTTCCTTTAATTGCTATAAGGGTGCCGCTGAAGAATTTACTGCGGAGTCGCCTTCCTTCACAGAAAGGACATATTTGCTAGGGTCAGCGACTACTTCATCTATTTATTTGGCTTTAGCTAACTCCTTAGTCTTTTTCTTTTTCTCATTCAATCTTGCCTTTCTGGTTTCGCGCATCTTGACGTCTACTTCATTGCATGCTTTTGCCGTAGATGGATCACCAATGTATTCGACAACCCCTTCTGGAGTTGGAAATCTCAACTGCTGATGATAAGTCGAAGGTACTCCCTTGATGCTATGTAACCATGGTCTTCCAAGGATTGCTGCATACGGCGAGTCTACATCCACAACACAGAAAGTAGTATCCATGACCAAGGTCTTACATGTTACAACTTTCAGCTTAACCTCTCCTTTAGGCTTAGACGCTATCCCATTAAATCCATAGATACTATATGTGGAAGGAATTAAAGGTTCCACCGGTTCTTCTTCAGAATCCATAGATTGATAAGTTGAATTGAAAAGAATATCAACAGAACTACCTGGATCAATCAGTACTCTTGGAACTTTGAATTTCCCATCTGAATGGTTAACACCAGCGGATCCAAATGATTTCTTGCCTCGGGTGACAGTTATACCGCCGAAAAGCTGACTTGCTTCTTCATCCACTCCAATAATGGACTTTTCTTGACGGCAACACTGAAGATTTCTTTACCATCTCTATCCCGCTTATGAATCCTTGACATGACGTTATTATGGAATTCATCTCTACTAATCGTTGAATGCAATATGGAGAAACAATTCAGTTCTTTGAGATCCCGCTGAACTTCCACTTCAGAAACTTCAGGCTTTGGCGTTATAGCCTGGATTGGCTGGGGTTCCATTGGCGGTGCTGGTGGTAACTCTAAAAAATCTTGGAATCTCCCCATGCGAATTTATCTGTGTACTTCCCGTTGAACTCTTGTGCAGTTCTCAGTTGAATGCCCATGGAACTGATGGTATTAGCAGTATTGACTAGTGTTTGAAATAGGATGCAAGGGATTTCCTCTGTTAAAAGGATAGCGGATTTCGTTCCTTGACGCCGAACTTTCTATTTGCCCCCATGCATCAGTATATGTGACACAAAGTTTTGGTAATGTGGCGTCTTGGAAATCTGGATATCCTGGTCTTCTATCGACGAATCTTCGATTATCGTTGTTGAATCTTCTATCACCATTGCCTTGCCGCTGATTGTCATATCCTCCTCTATTGTCGCCATAATTTCTTCTATCATTGTTGGCGTATCTTCCTCTGTTATCATAACCTCCTTTGTTATCTTGATCATCTCTCCTAGCATAATTATCTCTTTTCCCTTGGTTCCATTGCTGAGCGTTGTTTTGCTGATACTGTTGTCGCTCTTGTGGCTGCTGTGGAAGAATTTTCGTTGAACTAGGGCCTGCCGCTGCTAACTCTAGTTTTTTCTGCTCCATTTTAATCCATTCTTTTCTCATTTCTTCCTGCTCTTCTGGTGACAAATTGTTTATATAATTAGCATGCCTTGCTCTTTCTTTCTTCTGGCGATCTTCTTCCTCTTGCATTTCTTCATATGACAACTATTCGTTTTGTCTAGCTCTCAGCTCACCAATATCTGCCGCCGGGGTCCAATACAAAGATTGGAACATTGGATCATTTGTCTCCATTGAACTAATAAACGCTCGCATTTTCTCTTTGTCAGAAACCGCCGATCCCACTTCACTACAAAGTTTTCTCCATCTCATGTACACGTTTCCATAGGTCTTTTCTTATTATTAAACAACTTTTCTACCCCTGGGCGTACTCTCTTGTTTTGAATATAATTTGCTATGAATATCTCTTCCAATTCTGCGTATGTCTTAATTGATTTTGCTTCCAAACTGCCAAACCACGCTGAAGCTTCATCCTTGAGAGAGGCGGCGAACGACATGCACATTATTGGGTCTGAGCCGGTCCATGCTGTTAAATCTCTCCTGTAACACTGTAAGTGTTGGGATGGATCTCCTGTGCAGTCGAAGATTGATGTGAAAGTTGGCATACAGAATCTCTTGGATACCTTCCCATAAGTAATCTGATCTACAAATGGTGCCTTTTTTGCCTCTGATATGGCCTTCTTTAATTTATCATCCTTTGGCGGGCCTGTGACTTCTGCCAATTTTCTCTTCATACGACTTAATTCCCTTGCCACACATTCATTCGTATCGTTCATCTTGTCTGAGTCGGCGAAACTTTCCTCATTATGGTTAGATTTTTCGGTCTTCTTACTTCCTTCTTCCTTTTTTACTGTGGATGCTGCCACTTCTGGCTTCTTAGATCTAATATTTTGAGTGTTATGAACTGTATGAGTTGAGCGACTTCTGCTGCGACTTTCCATTAATTGTTTATGATGCTCTGCTAATTGTCGATTACTTTGGAGGATAATGTCCATCTGCCTTTGCATCTGCAACTGCATCTGGGCTTGATTTATGGTGCTCTGTTCAAGGAACTTCTTCAACATTTCTTCGGTAGCATTAGTGGACCCGGCTTTTCCTTCTGATATTGCTATCAGCGCTGTTTTTGATGTTCCAGCAACCGCCGCCATTTTGCTATTGCCTTCTACCTCCTTTGAAGTATTTATGTTTACCATATGACCATTACCGGCTGTCCTTGAAAGTAAACCATTAGTATTAAGACTGCCGCCTACTGCCCTTGATAACCCTTCAACTGCGTGAGAAGTGTCGCCGGCAATTGCTGCTTCCTTAGTAGTACCGACGTCCACATCTTTTCTTTTGCTTTGCATAGGGACCTCTACTTCGTCTTCCTCTTCTGGTATCCCCTCCAAATGAGTTATATCTTCTATCACAACATTGTCCATGGCCGCTGACTGTTGTTGCGATACCGCCGTCTGCATTGCTGCTGTCTTCTGTTGTTCTACTGCTGGCATTGTTGGCTGATGTTGTTGTGTCGCTGACTGTGGAGTTGTTGTCTGCTGACTTGCATTGCCGCTCAAGAAAAAATCATGTGCAAAACCTAACGGTGGTACCGCTGAACTCCTTAGGTTGTGTCGATTAGGAAGAGGTATCGACTGAGCGGATATGGGAAACTTAGGAGATTTGCTTGTTGACGACGTACTTCCTTTTCGCCTAGTCGTCATTTGGTATCCTGTGTAGAAAACAACAAAAGCACTTCCTGACAGTATTAAGCTAGCTTGATTGTTAGCAAATGCCAAATTGGTTAGTGGAGGTGGTTGAGAAATTCTGTAAAGTAAAGAATAGACAAAATAGTGCAGGTGTAGTTGTATTATTTGCAGGACATGACCTAATCTTGTCGGCAGTTGAGAAAACCCTAATTTTGAAAACCCATGAAAATTAAAAACACCAAAGTTTTACAACCTTTTCCACAATATGGATCAAAATTTGTACGACATTCGGTTTGTGCTAATGACCTTTCACAAAATTTCCACTCAAAAATCATACTGTGACATACAAAATAAGGGAAACCAGTACTAAGCCTAGCTATCAAGATGTTAAATACCGAGAAACACACCTAAAATAAGAATCTTTTCATCACCCTAGACCCATAATGACATGGACAACATTATCAAAGAAAGAAAGATTTGAAGATGACTAAACATAAACCTTTTGTGACGTATCAAAAGCAACATTCTTTGTGAAAAAAGAACTGAAACTCATAGTTTGATAACCAAAAAATCCTTATTAGAGGAATACAACAACCTCAGTTTTGTAAGTCAGGAAGAAATAATCCTATTATGCCGTTCCTAGTAAGGAAAATATCGTCTAAACATAATCATTAGCGCGCTACTAACGCCAAGCATATCTTAAAAGAAAGGTTTTTCTGTGGTTTTACAAAGCCTTACAGCAGCAAACACATTCAAAAACTTCTATAAAGGGAAAACTTTTAAAGATTTAAAGCAGTATACTCATGGCTATGAGCTGTCAGCAGCATATTTATCATTAAGGACAATATTAGTGCAGAAAACAACCTTTATTTTTGTAAACCAAAAACAAAAAATCTAAGAAAACACAGGTTCAGACCTTATCTAGCGCCAAAATGTAGTTGGTAAAATCCCCATAGGTGAGATTTTACCAATACACCCATACTTATATACTTAAACCATGCCCTAACAAGTATTATTCATAAGTAAAGTGTTATTTATGAGCACAACAATATTTAGACAGAAGCTAAAAACAGATTAAAGAGTAGAAGCTAAAACTCTCAAGTATCATATATTATTCATGGAATCATTGCTTTATTCTCACCTTGCCAATGAAAATCACTCTTACAAAATCAAGATCTTCCCTAGTATTTGAGCTCTTGAGAGTAAGAAGGAGTTCTTTCTCTCTCAAAAGATCAACCCTAGAGTTCACTTTTCCAACCCTTTGCTTGGTTGTGTTACATGGCCTTTTATAGGCGTTTTATATAATGAACTACAGCTAATACAAACAACTTGGGGTCTGACACTATTTGTCCTCATCCGCCGATCTTCAATACCGCCGTCCTTCTTTCAATACTTCAGCGCCTCTCATCTTGAACTTGATAAGAACAATGACTCATATCCCACTGAGTAAACGAGTCAACTCTGACAATCCGACCGTTCTGATCCTCATTAAATGCTCAACCAGATTATCAGCTTTTGTCGATGACGTGCCCTTTTCCGCTGAGTTGAATATGCCATCCTGCT
>JAJJMA010198115.1:4455-18062 GCA_023529015.1 Papaver nudicaule | reverse complement strand
ACACCTTATTAGGGTTTTACATACTTGGATTACAAGTCGTTTATAGCCTTATAAGTAGAGGTTAAGTCCTTATATTCTACCCACATTAATGAGAATTCTTTTCCTTTTTCTTCTTTAATTTACTGACCATTTTTCTTGTTTATAAAACGGTATCAGCAGGGAAGATTGGCTTGTTCCGCGATTTTTTTAATCCACATGTGTATTTGATTTTCTATTGTGTTCCATGAGTATTTTCTTATAATGTCTTCAATCAGGGACAAAACTATTGAGGGTTTAATGGGGACAATAGTCCCCACCATATTTTGTGATATGACTCTTATAAGTTTAGTAATTTGGTATCTCTAGTTAAGTAGGGGACAAATTTAAGGGATAATGTTAGAGGACTATGCTCAGTTTAACCCACTGACGTTCGTATGTCAAGCCGGTTGTCAAAGTTAGTTTACCAAAACGCAATACTTGATTTAAGTCTACTAAAGTAAATGGACTATGATAGATCAGGATGTTGAGACCGGATCAAGTCGACCTGAAGATTGAAGATCAAACGAAGAAATCTGCAAGCACTTCTTTAAAGCTTAGTACCATGACTTTGATTCCTTGAATGTCTATTACCTTATCTATTATTCGAAACTAAGTCGAAGGCTTTAGTATGATTATTATGAATTTCAAAAAAGGATCCTTTCCAAGATTTGATGATGATCTTGAGAGTTTCGATTAAGTTCTACTTGGTTAAACTTAAGGAAATTTGAGAATTGTATTTGGTTTACTGGGGTTAGTACGTACTATAAGATTAAAGACTTCAAATTTTAAACTTAATATAGCTAAACTAATCATGCTCATAACTTAAAAGGTTACACAAACCGACTTAGCACTACCCTTTTTCAACTTATTCGAGTATCTATTATATATAAGACGAATATTCTTTTCCTCGTCATACTCGTTGTCTTGTTACCGGTTGTCTTCATTAGCATTAGTAGCATAACCATAATCTTCTTCATTATCATCATCATTGTTATCGTTTCATTATTCTTATTTATATTGGAATTATGGAATTATATTCTTTGTATGTCCTCGGATATTCTGGTCAGAATGATCATTGGTATAATGTAATCATTAGGGGGATCTGCATTCTCATAACCTTGTGCATCGCCTTCGGAAGGATTACAAATTATGATCCAGATGAATGCATTACTACCATTATTTTGTGTAAATAGGAAAAAAGCTATCATCTGTTGAGGGTTTTCAAAATATCTTTAAATTAGGATTGACGCAAGTCGAGACACGTGTCATTTCCAGAAATTAAATATCATACCGCCTTCGGAAGGATTACAAATTCTGATCCAGATGAATGCATTACTACCATTATTTTGTGTAAATAGGAAGAAGCTATCATCTGTTGATGGTTCTCAAAATATCTTTAAATTAGGATTGATGCAAGTCGAGACACATGTCATCTCCAGAAATTAAATATCATTATTTAAATTTATATAATTAAAAAAAAAACAACGCAATCTATTGAGGGTTTTCTTAACCTTAAACAGCCTAACATAAAAATCTCTCGACCTTAAAAATATCAAATTCCTTACCCACCGAATCTTGTTACATTTGTTGAATGATGGTGGAATTCTTTAAGAGAATATGTGCCACTAAAAAACTTGACAAATCCACATAAACCCCAGGAGAAAAGAACGACAAACATAGCCGCGGCGAATAAGATTCTTGCCCAGGGATTATCAAAATACCTATTTCTCAAATCCTCCCCGTAGTAATTCCAAGGGCTATAATAATCTCATTAAGCCTAACCATTAACTTAATGTAACGGTTTGTTAGAAACACCTCAGATGTGAGGTTGCTAGAGAGTGTAGCAATCTCATCATGACTACCTAAATAGTTGACGACGATCCCTTTCCTACACATTCAACATCCTAGCCTCTATTAAGAAGATTGCAAAAAAAAAAAAAAAAAAAAAAATGATGTAAAGACAAACAAAAATTCGCCATCTTACTTTTTCCAATTGTTCTTGAGCCATTAAAGTTTTGAAAATAAGCTCACTGCAATCATCTAATCTTATACCAGGAATCACTAGAGTTTTGCCGGAGAAAGTTATTTCAAAAGTACTTATATCTTAGGATTCTTTTTTATACAAAACACATGACCATCTTAACTCTGTAGCCCTTGGAATAACTTGCAATAAATCACAATTGATAATGGGTGCATGATCCTAACTCTTGTAATATTGAGATTATCATAAAGTTGGGCATCATTTGGTCTCATAGACCTGCCCAAAAGATCCAGTAGATTTTTCTTTTGTGAGACATCACCTTCATTTAGTTGAGCAATTGTGACTGCAGATATAAACAAGTTTCAAGATTGATCATGGTATGATATAAACCGATAGTAAGAATTCCCTAGATGAAAAAAAGAAGGATGCCACAACTAAAACCCAAAAAGGGAAGCTCATAAAGACACTTGGATCAAATGAAGTGCAAGCAACTAACTCAATCAGAAAACTTAAGAGATTAAGTTTAAAGTGTATAGAGTAATTCACTTGAAAAAAAAAAAGATTACGAATATATTATGTAGTAACCACGAGAATATAAAACATACCAAAGACGAATCTACTTGAGAACTTGGAAGTTATAAACCATTACTCAAAATTGCAAAGTATGGTTGCTCAAACTTGGAAGTTACAAGCCAATAAAATTTTTAAATTGAAGAAAAGGAAAACGACAGTTGAAGGAAATAATAAAATGCCGAGGCTTACAGAACGTCAAGTAAGCCCAATGTAACCTAAAACAAAATTTTCATAACCTAAAACATAAATTTCTCAAACTTTAGGAAATTTCAAATTCCTTACCTGCCGAATCTTGTTAACCTTTGCTAGAATCTCGTTACCCTTTGCTAGAATCTCTAGATAAAAAACTTCTACAAATTAATCGCACGTGAACCCATGGTGAAAATAATGATAAGAATAACCACAGAGAATGAGATTCTTGTCCAGGGATTATCAAAATACTTAATTCTCCAATCAGCCCAAGAATAATTCCAAGGGTTATAATAGTACTCATTAACCCTTACCATTAACTTCCTGTAACGATTTGTTAGAAACACGTCAAATGTGAGGTTGCTAAAGAGTTTAACAATCTCATCATGACTGCCGAAATAGTTTATGGTAATCCCTTTACTACACAATATTCAACATCTTCGCATCTATTAAGAAGATTGCCCACAAAAATGATGTAAGAACAAACAAAAAATTCCCTATCTTCTTTTCCTAATTGCTCTTGTGCCATTAGATTTATGAAAATAAGCTCACTGCAATCCCTAATCTTATGCCAGGAATCACTAGAGTTTTTCCAGAAAAATTTATTTCAAAAGTATTCACATCTTCTGCCCCTTTCTTTTAAAAAAAATGATTTTCTTAACTCTTCAGCCCCTAGAATACCTTGCAATAAATCGCAATTGATAATGGGTGCACGAATCCTAACTCTTATAACATTGAGATTCTCATCAAGTTGCGGACATTATTTGGTCTCATATACTTGCCTCAAAGATCCAGTAGATTTTATTTCTTTGAGATATCACCTGCTTCATTTAGTTGAGCAATTGTAGCTGCATTCTTTTGAAACTCAAAGCGCTCTAACAACTCTAAAGATATCGTTGTTATTTGGGTTGAACTTTAGATAACATTCTAACTATTAAATCAAACAAGCCTTGCATATCCATAAAATATTTACCTTTTTTCCAATTTTGATGAGATAAGGTTGATAGGTGGATCGACTTGAATATGCCTCTAACATCTCTATTATGAAAATCCCATCAATACCATGATTCTTGTAAAATCCTCATCAGAAAACTCAAACTTATCGGAATATCAATCTTGAATCTCTTTTATGTGGTCTTCAACAAATCTTGCACAATTGAAAAACACTGTCATGCCATCTACATGTCTTTGAACCGTTGTTCTATCTATAACCATTTTTGCATAAACCTATTTTATCTTTTCCATCGATTCCAATGAATTTCCATGATGAATTGGCCCTAGAGACACGCAAATAGGATTGTAAATATCTGGGTTGGACAAGTGAAGTTTTTGATGCACTTTTCGGATTGAAATTTTGGACTGAGCTTCTAGGAATTCATTGATGTTGTTTGGGTTTGGAAAAATGTATGAAACACTCACATTTTCCATGTTGATTCTAACTTCCCCTTGTATTGCCATTACTTTGGAATTGGAGAAACTGTTTGAGAAGAGAACGATATGGGGGAGAGATTTAACTGAATTCTTTGAAAACCGTTGAATCTATAAGTTACTGCTCCTTATAAGGTTGTTGGGTTTGTCTCCTTTTACCGTATTTTTATCTCACTTAGAGAGTAAAACATATAAAAAAGATAAAACAATAATCTTCTCTTTCTTTGTTGTTGTTGTTAATCAGATCAATTTTGAGATATCCTCATAATGATCTTTGGAAACCTTATCACAAACTCACAACGGTTAATAAAATATTGCAAAACAAAAAAACGAGATACTCACAAGAAGAAGAATTTAACTGCCTCGAAAAAATATAAGCAATTTTATATGTTATATTTTTGAGAAAAAAATACATATAAACACACATGGGAGAAAAACTTTTTGGTGTGTTTGGGTTCTACCATAAACTTTATTTAGATTGGTCTCATACTTACCATAGTTTGGTTTCCTAACTTATCTAGGAAAAGGGATTTTATTAATGGGACAAGATCGACCAACAAAAGCTTTTGACAAAGATGTTGACAAAACTTACTAGTCGTATGATCATAAGTATCTGACTATTAACATATATATGACATGGCATAAAATTTAATTATAGGATGCGTTTGGAAACTTTGGAATAATCAGTAATTGTCCATCGTGAAAAAAATTATCAAAAATTTGGTGTTAATGTGTATGTGTATTTATGTTATTTGTATCAAGCGGAAGCTAACAATTCCAAAATTTTGGATATTGTTTGATGGATGGTTTTGAGTTTTCACCGAGTAAGCATGTTGAGTAAACAGTTTCATTTTGAGGGTTTAACAAGGATCCATATTCATAATCAGAAAACCAAATGAAAACTTGATTATGAATCTAAGATCACAAATGATGATCTAAAGTATTATATGATATTTTTGTATAGTTTATCGAAACTAAAGAAAAGAGATGTGATGATGAACGAATGTATTCTACTTCTCCGTATTTGTTAGATGTTTTTCGATGATGAACGAACATATACCATTGATAGTGTTTTCCGTACAATTGATCAAACGGAAATGAAATGTGTTATCCTTGATTTAGATCTTTTGTTTAAAAATAGGAATTCTAGGTCTAGAATTTTCAACGATTGTGGAATAATTTAACAGAAAGAGCAAAAATAGGAGTAAGGCCTCTTTCTATGGGTAAGGCAAAACAAGGGTTTTGCCTTATTTGCCCCACTATGGAAGGGGAAAACACCAAAAACGAGCAGGCAAACCCCCAGATTTGTATGTTTGCCGGTTCGTATGGAGTCACTAGCGATCGCTAATGAGTCACGCAGTCGAGAGAGTTACTCTCGACAGATAGAATGAAAGTTGACATCGAGTAAGTGAATTTCGACCACGAGATTCATATGCTCGATCGACGGTAACTCTATATTTTGCAATAAATGCATCCAACGGACCACATTTTCCAACCTCTGTAAATACTTCATTTTCAAAACCATTTCAACTCACACCTCCTCCGAGAATCTCTCATAGAGTTTTTTTCCATCTTTTTCTAGCTTTCTCAGTATTTTTTTTTATCATGGATCCCCGTTTTGGAATCAGTAGTCAAGACCCCCAATATGGAGTGATTACTCAAGATCCCCGTTATGGAAATTGGAGTCAAGAATCAGCCTATGGGACTATTATTTCTCAGGAAAACTCCCAGAATACCAGCAGAAAAGGAAAGAAAGCCTCAACACCAAAAAAGCCTAGGGGTGACAAGTTCTCAACTTATGAAGATGAGAACATTTTCCATTGTTACGTTTACTTTACTCAGGATTCGGTTCAGGGTGTACAGCAAAAGTTCAAAACCCTTTGGGGCAACATCCATGACAAGTTTCAACGCGAAACTGGTAATCCCAAGTCTCGTAACGTTGGAAGCCTCTCTGATCGCTTTAGCGTAATTACTTTTGAGGTTATGTTGTATGTGGCTGCAATCACCCAAGCCACTCGAAACATGCAAAGTGGTGAGGGTCAAAGGGATATTGAGTTTAGGTGCCAGTCCGACTGGATTCACAAGACTGGTAAACCTTTCCACTTCGAGACTTGCTTCTTCATCCTGAAGGTGTTACCCAAGTTCGACCCGGAGATTTTGGCCGGTAACATGGAGATCCCGGAATTTTCCCCGCACTCCCAAACCCAGAATGGGAGCCCCTTTGAATCACCTTTTTTAGGCCCCTCTGGACCGAGTTCTACTTCCTCCGGACCATCTGGTACCCCCGGTGCCCCCGGTCCTCCACCTGGACAGTTCACGATTGATCCAACTCCTATCTGAATGCCAATGCTCAAAATGCAACCAAGTTTATGGGTATAAATGCAGCCAAGAAGGCTAGAAAAGCAGCAACGGATGCCGAAAACGCTCAAAAGGGTTTTGATTTTGAAATGCTTATGGAGAAACAAGAGACCAATGACAAGAACAGAGTCGTTGAGCGGAAAAGAACTCTTTTGGAGATGAGGAAGAGTCGTATCGCCAATGAGAAATTTCTCGCCACCTGGGAGGAGAATAAGATACTCATTGCTAACACTACCCACATGAACCAGATGCAAAGGGAGATATGGCAGATGAAAGCTGCCAAGCTCGGGAAAAAAAATGGAAGAAGAAGAAGCTGCAAGAGGCCAAGAAGAGGAAGAAGAAGATGAGTATCATGATATGAAGAAGTTACTGCCATTAAAGAAATTAATCAAGAAATTGGAGGATGAAGATGAGGATGAGGATGAAGAAATTATGAAGAAGGAAATGCTAGTTTGGTTTGGTTAAGTTTAATTAGGATTTATTTTCATGTGTTTTTCTTTTAGAAGTTGTTGGTGTTTGGTTTAATTTAGTAGTTAGGATTTATTTTAATGCATTTAGATGTAACATGTTTATTTCAATGTTGAAGACGTTCTAAGTTAAGGAAATTTGCATTTTTATTGATAATGGTGGTGCACAACAATTAAAAAAAAACAAAAAAAAACAAAGAAACAATTTTAAGCCCCCGCCTCAACCCTGTGTTCTGCCCAAGCATGAGCACAAAGATCATCTCTCAACCTATGAAACAATGAGCGATCATGAATAGATTCATTCATGTACTCATATTGCCTTGCAGGTAATCCGCGGTGTAGTTGATCCCGAGGCATTTGATCTATGCCCGGATAACTAGTCCAACTCTTATCACGACGGATTTCCTCAATTACCATGTTGTGCAAAATAATGCACGTGAGCATGGTCTTATGCATTTCTCATGGCAGAAAACCGCGCAACGGCCCCATGACGATTGCGAACTTCCTCTTCAAAATTCCAAGAGCTCGTTCAACATCTTTCCTATAAGCCATTTGCAACTTGTTAAAATGCATCATTGCCGCGCCATGAGGTTGTTTGTAAGCTTGAACCAAGGTAGACCATTTTGGATAGATACCATCAGCAAGATAGTACCCATGGGTGTAATTGTTGTCGTTGAGGGTGAAATTGACAGCATGTGCCACGCCGTGCTTCAGGTCTTAAAAGAGAGGAAACTATTGTGCAAAACATTTATATCATTTTGTGAACCTGGCATACCAAAAAAAAAAACATGCCATATCCAACAATCTTGGGCTGCAGCAACTTCAAAAACAATTGTTGGTTTAGGGTAATGACCCTTATACTGACCTGCCCAAAAAGTTGGGCATCCCTGCCAAACCCAGTGCATGCAGTCAAGACTGCCTACGAGAAGATGGCGCGAGTGGACATGTTCTACACGACTCAGGCAGTTACAGAAACCAACTCATGTCCTCCACTCCCCCACTCTTCCACGACTTCCACCTTCTTTGTCGAGAGATCAGGGTGAGTTCAAAACTATAAATAGAGGCTTCCTCTATCTTCCAAGGCAGAACGTTCAGAAACAACCAGAACATCAGAGCCTCAGAGAAAACACACCTGAGAATCGAATCACGTTTCTAGCCTTGGAGATTTCCAGTTGACCTCACGACGGAGATCTTGAACTCTTACACCCAAATCACATCCTCAACCTGATCTCCATTTGTTGTGGCGCCATGGATTATGGCGCCAAGGCCAGCCTGTTGCGGCTATATTCCTCGTCACGGCCTTGGCCTTTGGCCAAGGCTAAGTAGGCTTGTGGCGCCTTGCGCCATGGCCTTGGCCTCTTGGCCAAGGCTGATTTCTTGTGAATCCATGGTGTCTCATGGTTTGTGGTGCCATGCTATGTGGCGTTATGTCTTTGGCATCTGGCCAAGCTCGACTTTGGGGCAACCTGTGCCTTAGTCAAGACTGCCTAGCATTCCTGGGAAGCCCCTATCTTCTTTTTCTTCTAAAATTCGTAAAGTGTCATCAACTGTAGGTTTTCGTAAAAACCTAGGACCAAAATGATTCATAATGGTTTCACATAACAGAGAAAGATACTTAAATGTTGTTGTTTTGCCCATCCGAATGTACTCATCAGTGCAATCCGCCGGCATCCGGTAACCTAGAATCCTCAGAGCTGCAGTAACCTTCTGCTCAGGACTATGACCTCTAATATTAAGTGCGTCATACTGATAATTAAATTGTGGATCTACCAGACAAAGCTCGCCAATTAATCTTTGCACCAAGTGCCAGGGCATGCGAAATCGGTTCTGGAAACATTGGTCGGAGTAGACGCAATTGGGAAGGAAATAATCGTGCATCAGTTTCTGGTGGTAAAATTCCCGCCCTCGAAACGTGTACCTTCTACATTGAACTTCTTTTGGCTCCGGAGGTTTAGGGATCAAGCCTGTAAAGTGTATCACAACCATGTTTCTCTTCTTTTTCCTCTCGTCGTCAGACTCTTCATCCATTTCTTGCAACCTTCGAGCATACCTATCTTGTTCTCTCATAAACCGCCTTTGATAAATACTTATCTCATCATCAGAATCGAAATCCATTGTCACTTGTGTTTTGAAAGAGGATTTGTGATTCAAATATGAAGGGGAGGAATGTGTTTTTTGTGTAGAATATGGTAGATGAGATTGGCTTTTATAGGTGGAGAAAATATAACTGTTTTTTGGGTGTAATAATTATCGACTTTATGTTTGTTTGCGTCGAGATTCATTCCTTCGACCGGGATTAACAATAACTTCATCGAGGGACACTCTCTTGACTACTGTGGTGTCCCTCGACCGTTAGATTCTTTTGATGTACTGTAGTGGGAAACGCGATTTGCCTGGCCGGTAGCCAGGCAAATCGATTGATTTTCCCTTTCCCATAGGAAATGGCCTAAAGATAACGAATCTTCGGTTTTAGTTTCCATTCTTAAAATTTGTTCACCGCCAAACAAAAGCCAATAGTGAAATATGTGCCACGTCATCAAGTAGGTATACCATTAGATATTTAGAATCCTATTGTCAATAAATCTTTTTGTTTACGGTCATGTTAGTTTATTCATATATTCTTTTTTTATAAGTAGTTTACCCCGTTACATTCATTCCCATCCAGTTACAGTTTAGGATGGGTCAAGTGAAAACTTTCAAAAATATTGTAAATTAAAAGACCGATAAGCCCTTTGACAGAGGACCATTGACTAACATCTAACAAATCTAACATCTACGACTCTGTTGACACTAACACCAACAGACTTCACTGAAAGACCCCAAGGTCACCGTCTTCACCTGCAAACATACCAAGAGGGGGAAGTCAAATCCCTATAATATACCCCACAAAATATGTAACATAGCCACTGCACTAACTCTTGGAATTATTGTAAATGCCCAAAAGTAGAAAACATATCTTATAAGAAGATATTAAATGTAGTTATTTATTAACAACAATTATCCCAGTAGGAAGAGTGAGAAATCAAACATAAATCACCAAGACATTTACATCTGACCCATCTAAGCTATAGAACTAGTTCAGGTTTATCAAGGTTACTAATTAAACATGTTGACTTAACATCATGAATATGTTGAAATTTCAAGAAATACTTACAGGGACATGAGATTCTCCAGCATTTCTAATAGCATCAGTAGCATGGGAAATTGTATAGACAAGAACAAAACTACCAATAATTTCAGCACCAAGATCATGTCTTTTGTGTTGTGAACAACTCCAGTTAGAGACTGTTTCGTTGCTGAAAAAAGCAGGGGTACCGAAATACTACCAACTTTTTGTTTGGGTTCGTGAGTGTTACGGTAAGATATTGACGATCTCAAAAATCAATATCCAAATATGTGATAACCTGAGTTCGATCACAAGTGATCAGTTCAAACGCAAAACAAGTCTTGGTGAATCCCCCGAAAGGATTGAGAACTAACTGCAGGTTATAATAACGTACTGCTTGGGTTTGCTTTAATTATATAATCAGAGATTTAATGCGGAAATTAAATCACACAAGACACCAGCAGTTTTTTTGACAATGAAACCTTTATCTAGCATAAAAACCCCGGGACCTCGTCGTCCACTTTGAACACCACACAATACTAATTAATTGTCTACAAACACTAGCCTACTATCAGACTTCGGTCTGGGATGTAGCAGAGACCAATTCCACCCTCCAAGCGAATCAGGTACTGTCACACTCCTTACGTCTCTTGGATCATGCAAGACCCTACGCACTTGATTCCCCTAGCTGACATCCTTTACATGCCTAGAGGTTGCTTTAACCGCTGTTAAAGGCTAGAGATAACTTCGGCTTTACAACCTTTATTATCTGGTATGTTTCGAACTGTCTTCCACAGTTTAACATACAAAAGTATCTTCCTTTAAATATAATCAAGGTTATATAAAAATTTACTTACAAGCGGAGGCTGACATGTAAATCAAGTAAACAATGCCCAACTTGTCTCTACCTCAGCTGTGAAAAGAATCACTTAAGAAACCTACACAACCGGAGCTAACTAGGTCTTACAACACGAACGTGCAGCCATTTGCTTCAGTTAAAACCTTGTTGTCGCGTATCCGTTCTTGAATGGCCTTATTGCAGAAGAGAAAGACCATAGAATAGATAAGAACGAGATCAGACTACCAAGTTTATAGGTCACTTTGATAATTACCACAGAGGTATGTTATCGCCTACGTGTACTTCCCAACTCTCTAGAGAAGTCTTTATATTCGTTAGGTAAATCCCATGGAGGAAATGCTACCTAATAGAGGATGACTACCACAACAAGCTTACACCGAAGTGCAAAGAGTTTACGCACAATTCCACAAAGAAATCTTACGTGTGCTTTATACTTGTGGTTTTCATTTTAAAACCTTGTATTTATAACAATCAATAAGATAAGTTTCTTTGAGATAAAGCAATAGAGTCCTTGTGCTACAAGTTAGCTAGTGCCCGTGTAAAATGTGCCCATTACTTGACTTGCACACAACAGTTTAATCACATGTGAAAATCTTTGAACATTTATCTGCCAAGTAGTTTGCTAGCTCAGAAACTACTTCAAGATAGAGATTCAAATGAACAACTGAACTTACTGACTTATTGAGATTCGTTAGATGGACCACAAAAGATATTTTCGTGATAAGGATCAAGTCCAACTAAGAGATAAGGAGTTATTTGTTAAACCCGCGTAGCAATCTCGAAAATTTCATCAGGAGGTTCGCGAACCTCGTGAACTTGGAATTCAGGCCTAAACATCGGAGCAACTGTACATGTATATGTATCTGTACAATTCGACGTTTTTGGAACTCAGGAGGAAAATCCGGAGCACGTGTACGCGGAGCGGTTCGCGAATTGCCTGATGCCAAATTAGGGTTTCAACTGGATCCACTCGAAGTACTTTGGATGGGCCAAATTCCATACTTAGACGTGGTTACGTCCTGAGCTATAATCTGTGACTCTTCTCCAGAGTACTCCTTAGATTCATCAATTCTCCTACATGTAATCTGCAAGCAAACCAATGTAATGGAAAGTGTAATGAATTTATCTCATATCTTGTAAACTTAGTACACCCGAAAGTATAACAACATAACTCATGGTTATGTAGACAAGATAACAACATCTCCATATGCTATAGTTACTACTAAGTAGCCGACGAATTCGAAAGATATAATAAGTAGAATATAAGAAATTCTATACAATGTCACAACTCCTACTAACCTTTTGTCGATTAAGAATATATGATGTCTTCGTGGCAATCTTTGTCTTCGTCTTCAAGGTCTCAACTACTTCATCTATATCCCAATGCCGAAATCTAAACTTTAGTAGGCTAAATCAAGAATTGTGTTTTAACATCTAAAACTGACAACTAGCTTGATATACCAACACTAGTAGGTTTGACCGAGCAATGATCTAACAGTTGCTATTGTATTCCAAAAGTACCAACAAGGTTTATTTGACCCCCTATACAAATACATATGTATAAACGAGCAAATTAGAAGAAACCCACAACATAAATGGAAAAATAGGAAGAAATACACAACTTAAAAGACCAAATGATCTAAATCGTGAACTTACCAGATATACCAGCAGTGAAGTAATAACTAGAGCAACAAAAAATAAAAAGAAGTAGCCATAAACTAGAAACTAAAAACAATTGATGCTCTCAAAACTGAACATGATTTTAGATCACAATGCATGATCCAGATGTATCAAAATAAAAGTTTGATGAAAAATTGTCATATATAGTAAAAGTACTAATATCTATCTACAATTCTGAATCAAAGAGGTAAGTAAAAATTCAAAAGCCTAACATCCAGACACTAAAAGAACTGGTAGATGAGAGCCCATCACAGGTTGTGGTTGCAACAGTCTTACTGAACTTCTAGGAATTACATACAACAACTTGGAAGTAATTAAATTAGCTTGTGATGGCGTGTTAGACAAGTACATCAGAACAATTCTTGGTAAATTTCAGAACCCATAATGCAATGTTCAACAAGTTTACGGCTTAAAATAATAGAAGATGAACCTGTAGAAAAGAATATAAAAGTATGGATGTTGTGGCTAGTCAATTAGGTTCAACATGCTTATTTTTTTTTTGTGAAATTAAGCACAACTTAGTGATACATCAACAAAAAACCAAAATGGATGATAAAATGAATAACGTGGTAAACATAGTGAAATTATATTATGTCAAATAAAATTTCAACATATTTAGTATTATGAAAAAAATATAAATGCTTATCTTAAAAGAAATATTTTATTATTATGAAAATATTCCATTAAGTTTCACAGTTTCTTTAGTTTATTTTTATTTATTTTTTATTTATTATGGAATATTTCGATAATTTAGTAACTTGTTGATTTATCGATAAATTAATACTTCACGAAATTAATTGACTTTTGCAGTCCAAACGCTATCGAAGTTTACTGTATGCATTACAAAAGAAAAATGCCTATGTAAACAAGGACGACCAAGATCGACCGGTTCTAACTTCGATAGCCGAGATTTGACGAAATTAATGAAGGACGGACAGATATATCCTA
>JAJJMA010198094.1:1094-13770 GCA_023529015.1 Papaver nudicaule | reverse complement strand
TGTACGAGTTGAAAATCTGCATAGGTACTCTGGATACCAAATCCATCAGATCTACTCGCACATACAGTTTACAGTGGTGATGCAATGGTACGAAGACCACAAGAATAGCACCGAAGATGCTTTGAATCAGTAATTAAAGACCAAATAAGACTATAAAGACAAGATATAAGAAGACTTTCTATGTATTTCTAATGCTGAGATTACATGAATAAACCCTAAGGAACCAGAGGAGATTACAAACCTAATCTCTCTCTTGCTACTTAGGCTTAACCCAGAAAGAATCCAACCCTTACAACGTTTTCCAAGCTCGCCTTATATAGGCCGAGCTTGGATGGTTTACAGCTAATAAGACAAAGGACTCAATCGTGGTGGTGTCAGTTTCTGTCGAGTAAGGCGGTTTACACTCCGAGGCTGAATCCTGGGATTCGGTCCTTTTGCCACGGTCTGAATCCTTTCCCTCCGAGTTTTTACTTCGTTTGTGTGTAACTGCTTCTTCCTCTCTGGGCTGGTCCGAGATCTCGCTGCCAATCTTCTCGGTATGGTTCTCTCGGCATGGTTATGCTTCCTGGATGCGAGACACGTGTTCCGAGGGGTTTTACCCCTACAGTTTGCCTCTTTCCTTGTCCGAAGATCGAAGAGATTTGGAGAAGGAAACTGATTTAGATTTTTCTTCTGTTCGACACGTGTCCGGTATTTTAACTTCTTTGTCTGACACCTGTGGCTTTTAATGATGTTGGAATCCCCACTCCTACCTTTTACCGGCTGCGCCTGTCTTGTAACCTTATTTAAACTTTGGTTTTTCCTTCTCTTTCCTTCTTCAGTTTTTACGATTTTCTTAGTGCTTTTCGATCTCCTCTTGTTGGATCTACTGTCTTTCAGGCTTCCGTAATTTCTTACTATCTCCCTTGTTTGTTCTTCTTCTGAGTTATTTTCAAATTCCTGAAGTGAATATGCAATCTGGTGGTGAATCTTCTCAAAGGATGGTTAATCTTCAAGGAT
Organism: Papaver nudicaule; assembly: GCA_023529015.1. NCBI lineage: Eukaryota > Viridiplantae > Streptophyta > Magnoliopsida > Ranunculales > Papaveraceae > Papaver > Papaver nudicaule. The sequence continues at coordinate 12,771 of JAJJMA010198094.1, read as the reverse complement.
CTTCTTGGGAAGAAAAGGCCAAGGCTTTCGGTTTTGATGCAAGTCTTTTCTCCTGCAGGAGTTTAGGCAGGATCGATTTATCTCCTGAGTTACTTTCTTCTCATCAGTACAGTGACAGAAAACTGATTGTTTCCGGCGAGCAGCTTAGTTCAGGTCTTCCAATTCCGTTATATGACCCTGAGAACCCTCTTTTCTATGAAATTTACTCTCGAATCAATCCTCCCTGTGGCGTGACGCAATTGGATGGAAATTCTATCCGAATTATCCGGGAGTGGGTAGCTCGTTCGACTGGTAAATCTTTTTACTATGAAAAACTTCCTGAGGCATTCAAACGTTCGCCAGATTTTTGGACTGTCGAGAACTTTTTTAAGTACTATAAAGCAGAAGAGGGCTTGCCTGCATCGAGGGTCCCCTGGGGCATAAGCTTGGTTAAGTCTTTTGATACTTCGCACGTTATGAGCGACGTGTATTCTCCTGGGTCTGCAGCGAATGTTCTTCTTCGTGGTGGTGAGGCGTGGTTTTCTAAGCCTATCCTTATCGAAGGTCCTGTACTTTTTGGTTACGAAGATAAAGAGAGAAGGATTGAACGAACGAAGTTCAGAAAGGATCACAAGTTTTCTGTTGTTGAATTTTTTAAAGTTCACTTCTCCGAGGAGAAACGCAAAGGATTTCAGGAGAGAATAGCTGCTGCTAAAGAGAAGGTACTTTGTGTGACATGTGTGTATAAGCAGGTGCATGTTCCCTTGCTGTTTTTCTAATGTGATCTTCCTTTCAGAAGCTTGAGTTGGGGAGCCCGCAAGTTCGGGAACAGACCGACTATTTAAAGAAAGGAAAGGAAGCTTCGAAGCTGAGTGACGGAAAGAGTCAAGATAGTCCGGTGAGAAAATACTTTATGCCTTGGTTGTTTTCTAGGTATGGATATCTGCCTCTGTTTTGGAACCTGACTACCTTGACTGTTTTGTAGCAGGTTAGAGTACTCCGAGTGAACGAAGGTTCGAAGGTTCGATGAAGTTTTCTCTATGTGATCCTAATCGGGAGAAACCTGTTTTAAGTAGTGTGAATAAGAAGTTTTTGCAAACTCTTCATCGAACCGTTGGTTCGCAGAGGGCTGCTGGAAAGAGCATTGATAAGGGTGCAGTTGTTCCCGTTGTGCCCCTGAAAAGGGGTGGTGATGAGAGCATCGAGGTTGTGAGGGCTGATCCTCCGAAGAGGCAGAAGGTGGTGTCTGAGAGTGTTCCAGCTCTTCGGGATGTTGCCGAGGCGACACCTTCCCAAATTCTTATGCTGCCACCAGGTCCTGTTGCTCCAGTAACTACTGACCATGCCCGATTAAAAGCGTTAATCAGTATGGTTCGAATGACCGTTTTGTGGATTCTTCGCTGGGTCAACCTTCTGGTCCTGTTGGCTTTGTGCAAAGGCCTTATTCGGCAGAAGAGGCGCAGAAGCTTCTTGAGCGAAGCTCTATTCCTGGTCCTTATGCCGAAGATCTTTCCGAACATCTGAGAGCACATGCGAAGGATCCTTCGAAGCATCCGCTAGATCCTTCTTTTGTTAAGTTTCTTGCACAAGTGTTTTCCGGCAAGTGGGATAGGGATGTTCTTGCCGCATCTCCTTCGCAGCATCAAGCTTTTGTTGAAGCCGTGAGTGTGCATTCTTGTTTTAATTTATTTCCATGTATCGGAAGCTTTGTGATGACTTTGTTTTTGTGTTATCGTCTGTAGCAAAAGCATCATGGGATGTACCTGGTGGATTTGAATGAGGTACAGCGTCGTGAGATTATCCGTCTTGATGCGGTTATTCAGGGTTTGGAAAAGGAAAAAGATGATCTTTTGAAACAGCTTGAAATCTCTGTTCGGAAACAAGAAGATTTTTCGCAAGAGTTAGAGGCCGAGAAGAAGCAAGTTTCGATACTTAACTCCGAAGTAGTTTCTAAAGAAAACAAGCTCTGCCTTTCGCAAAGTGCTTGCAAAGAAAAAGATTGCCAACTCGCTTCTCGAAACGAGGAAATTCTGGAGCTTCAGAGGCATCTTGATGGAGAAAGGGAGCGAACTGCTTTGTTTAGTCGTCACCATATCAGAGCTGTGTTTAGGGATTTTGGTATACAACCTCCCTATTATGACGAAGGTGTGAATGATATTGATGCGTTCCTGGAGTCCGATAAAGGACTTATTCCTTGCGATTATGCGAAGCAGGCAATGGCGCAACTGAAGGTTGCTATGGAGAGTGGCGAGCTTGATCTTGCAGAGGAGGAGGGCGAAGATAACGAAGGTGGTGTTGACAAAGAGAAGCATGGCCATGATCTGCCAGAGGGGAATCCTAGTGAGAATATGGATGAGAAAATCGGAGGAAGTGAGGATGTTAAGGTCCCTATTCAATCTGCTAGTGTTTTGGAGACTGAAGGTTCCCTGATCAATAGCCGAGATGTTTCGATTTGTCAGAGTGCTACTGCTGGAGAGGCTGCTGCCATCAAAGAAATTGCCAAGAATGTTTGAGTGAATGATACCCTGCTTAGCTTTCCTTTATTTTTCTTTTGTTTTGAGTAAAACCCAATATAGTTGTTGGTTTTGGATATTCCTCTTTGAATTGCATGTTTGTTTTGTTATTACCTTTCTTTTCTGGTTAGTATGGTTACTTAAGGTGCAACTTCGGGGCTTACTTCGATGTAGGAGATAGTGAACCAAGCTAGTGGGGGCGTACGGATCACCCCCTCCAAAGGCTTTAAGTTACTCGCACTGGTTTTAAGCAAAACACTGGCTATTGATGACATGAGCACCAGTTGTGCTCTTAATACATTAGGTAGGTACCGAAGATATTTGCTTATCTTCCTAGAGGGCATGGTAGTGCCCTGATAACCTTTAGCCTAGGTAAGTGTAAGAGTGTCAACATGGATGCCTTGTTTCTCAATAATAAAGTAACACAGTGGGGGAGTGCCGGTCAAGGCTGGAGCTTAGACATGGCACTTTTCTCTTATCGCGGCCTAAAGTTCGACCCATCCAAATCTTCAACTGTCCCCCCTGAGACATAATTTTTTTTAGGGGGTCCCTCGGCTGCGTACTTCGTTCCTTACTTTTTGGTACGAGGCAGCTGCCTCGGGGTTCCATCTTCCTCTATAGGTAGATGTTAATCCCATTTATCGTCCCCTTGGCACCCGAGAACGTGAAGTCCTCGTGGCCATTTGGTAGCGGGTACGGTTGTATCTTTGGCTTATGTAGCCTTGATTCAAGGTATCCGCCGCTAACGGGGTGTCTTGTGGGTAGAGGACCGTGCCATATAAATCGTAGGGCCCTTACGGTTTATATGGGCATCAGCTCTGTGCCTACTATGCGAGGTCTTTTTTGTTTGGCGTTTTTGCCTCGGCGTTACAGTCTTTTTGTTTGTTGGCGTTTTTGCCTCGGCGTTATAGCCTTTTTGTTTGTTGGCGTTTTTGCCTCGGCGTTATAGCCTTTTTGTTTGTTGGCGTTTTTGCCTCGGCGTTACAGCCTTTTAACTAGATCATGCTTTGGAGTTTGACTTAAGCTTTCGTCGCAAAATTTTCTTTAATTTGAAGGCGCATGGTACATTTACGTGTAATACTTCCTTATATATTTGGCGTTCCACGCATTGCCGAGTCCAAGACCGTCTTTTTCATCAATTAATTTGTACGCTCCTTTTCCCGCTTTTTGCTTTATTGTGTATGGGCCTTCCCATATTGGCTCTAGCTTTCCCGCGTTTCCTTTTTGATAGGGAGGTATTTCTCGTAACACGAGCTCGCCAGGTTGAAACTCTCTTTCAATTACTTTTTTGTTGTATCCTCGGGCTGCCCCTTTCTGGTAGTTAATGATGTGCTGCCGAGCTTCTTCCCTTTCTTCTTCGAGGTCATCCAACTTTGCGTATATTAAATCTGCCGATAGGTTCTGCTCCCACGCTTTGTATTTGTCTGTTGGTATCATTATTTCCGTAGGCAGTACTGCCTCTGTCCCGTATGCTAAGTGAAAGGGAGTCATTCCCGTTGCTCGCCTTTGTGAGGTTCGGAATGCCCATAGTACATTGTGCAAATGTTCACACCACTGCTTCTTGTGTGGCATTACTCGCTTTTTCAAGTTATCTCCTATGGTTTTGTTTGTTGCCTCGGCCTGTCCGTTACTTTGAGGATAGATTGGCGTCGAGGTACCGAGCCTTACGTTGTATTGATTTAGAAGTTCTTTAACTTCGGCACTGAGGAATTCTTGGGCGTTATCTGAAACTATCTCCGCAGGTACTCCAAAACGACAGAATATATTTTCCCAGAAAAAGGTGAATACTTCTTTTCCTGTGTGGCTTCGTAAGGCTTTGGCTTCGATCCATTTGGAGAAGTAGTCGGTTGCGACTATGATGTATCTTCGTTGCCCCGTTCCTGGAATAAATGGACCGACAATGTCTACCCCCCATTTGGCAAAGGGCCATGGGCTTAAGACTGAATTCAGGCACTACAAGAAAAACCATGTTTAGTGAGAACTTTTGTTGTCGCAAAAGCTCTTTTTTTTGTCTCTAAACTTTTTCAGTGATGATTTTTTTTTGTCCCCGTGTTCTCGCCAAAGCCCCCTCGTTGAAAGTATTAAGCGACTAAAATGACGGTCTATCACAGAAAGATAGTTCAACGACAAATTTCTTTTTGCCTCTGAAAGTAACTTTCAGTGGCAAAATAAATTCCTCATAGAAAAACCAATTTTATGACAAACTAGTTTATCACGAATTTTATTTTTTGCAAGTATAAAAATCATCACAGAAAATAGTTTTGTTAACAAATAAGTTTGTTTCTAAAGTACCTTTATAGTGATTAAAAACAACCATCACAGATTCTATTTTTAATGAGAAAAAATATTTTGTTGCCAATATTAATAATTTTAGTAACAAATGTAATTTGTTTCTGAATATAACTCTTGACAAAAAAATATTCTCTTTGAATGATTTTAGCAACCATAATAATTCCTTGTTGAATGATTTCACCCACCATAATTATTTGTTACCAAAAATATTAGTGTGCATATATTTTGTAATTAATAAATAGTTATCTTCATTGATTATTCAAATTCAATAATAGTAACAAACAGTAGTAAATATTAGAAACATTAATATTAAAAAATCAAATAAAAACGTGAAATTAACCAGAAACAAACTTTCAAGTACATAAACCAAACTTTACCATTAAACAAACCGACAGACACTTACATAAGGAAATCATAAAAACAGACAGACTTTATACCCTAAAAACAAACTTAAGGAAATCCTAAAACAAGTATCTTACATAAGCATAAACCCAAATCCTAAAACAAGTATCTTACATAAGCATAACAACTTCAAACTTAGGAAATCCTAAAACAAACTAATTACGTAACATAAACCAGCAAACATTAAAACAAAATTCTTGTGGACTTCATATTATCACTCTTGTGGAGGATTGTGAAGGTTACTTGACAAAGGTGGAGAAATACCCCATCGGTTAAGCATCTCTTGCTTAAAAGCATCATTGTCATCCTTCATCTTTTGGTTCTCATCCTTCATCTCCTTGATTTCCTCTTGATATTTCAAAATCAAATCATCTTGGCTTTGAATCTTCTCATTCAAATTTTCAATTAAATCATGAAATTCAGAAGATGAAATTGAAGGAGGACGTTGCCTTTTGAGTCTTTTTGCACCTGTCACTTCATTATAAATAGCCAACTCTTCTGGTGGTTGAGATCCTTCAGCAATTCCTTGATCATATAACTCAACCATTCTCTCCTGTATGATTTAATAGATATATTAATTAAAATAGAAATAATACAATTAAAGTCAATTTCAAATAGGGGAATCGGTCTTAATACATACATATGTTAATCGGGCCTTTTCACTTATCCACTGCACCTCATCTTCACCATCTTGATTTTTCACCATACGAGTGTGGGTATCATAGAAAGTTTGCATGTACACAAGCTTCACTTGTTCAGCCTTTTTCTGTTTGATCAAAATCAAAGGTAACCCACAATATTAATACTTTGCATCACTTCAAATCAAATGAAAAAAATCTAAAAATCTAAGGTACAGTGAACACGGTGTAATTAAAAGTAAAAACACACCAATTCCCGGTGGACTGCGAATAGAAGAGACCCCCCACAATGATTATATTCAACTTTTGATCTGTTATTAGAACCGGCACGCGATCGCTTCTACAAATAAAACACAATACTGTAAGAAACTTTAAGCATACATACTACAGATAGGAATCAACTCTTCCTATTCCATTAATATCATAAAAACCCAAGCATTCGCGCTGAATTATTAGGGGAGAAATAAAAATTCCACACTAGTTTTACCTGAAAAGTATCACCAGAGAACCATCCACACAAATAATTCCAACTATCTTGGGTTACATTCTTAAACGGTTTCAAACGTGCTTCTTCAATTGTTTTGAAACTCTTAAAATGCTTAACCATTTTGTTCCTATGATTAGTAAACCTACTTACCATATTGTCATTCAAAAACTTTCTTATAAAAGGAACAGTAGTATCCACAACGAACTTGTCCTGCAACAGGATTGAAAACATAACATGTTTAATTAAAAGCTTTGAAAAATAAAACTTTGAAAACATTTTGAAAATATTTAACATGTTAACCAACCTTAACTCTTTCAAGTAGAGCAGAACGATGATGCTCAGGAATCTTAGTCCATGATTCATGTTGAAGAGGAGCTAAACCTCGAACAATTATTCCACATTCAGATGTTAACTTGCGTGTATTGACACAAATATGTACCTTTTGAAGTGGGCAGAAAACTACGGGAAGCTTATTTCCATCGTTCATAGCAATTGTTCTTGATACTTCAATTCCACGAGTTAGACCACGCACATTTCTTCTTTGCAACGATGCCTCTATGAAGCCAATTAGAGCAAACATGTTTTAATTAATCCAATTAAATTAAAGAAAATGAAAAATAAAGACTGAATAATCATAACTCATACCAGCAGGAGATGATTGTCCTGGAGCGACACAACGAGCAACGCCGGAAGCCATGATGAATCTAGCACAAAATGAAATTGAAAGCAGAATCAGAAACTATCCAATATCCAAACAACTAACACAAATCTGATATTGGAAGAAAGGGAGAAAATGACTTACAGTAAAAATGGAAATAGATGTTTGCAGGTGAGAATAGCGGTTTGGGATCTATAAATAAGAAGATCATGGAATATTTTGTGTAAATAACTGCAACCACAAGCGGGAAAGATCAAGCGCCAATTCTTTTGGTTTTTTCATTTCATCCCGCACCAATTCTTTTGGTTTTTTTCATTTTAACTGAAGACTTAGTGGGTACTGGGAAGCGATTTTTTCTCACATGATAAAAAGATAATAACTGATATGCGACTTTTTTTCGTTTCAAGAAGACTAAATTCTTGGCTTATGATTTCTGACTTAGAACCATACTATACTTTCGATGCTAAGGTATATGTCAAAGTTCATGATAAATATCTATGGTTGATACAAGAAACAGAAATCTATGGGTGATACAGGAAACAGAACAGTTGCAGAGAAAGAAGAGAGGAAGAGACTGTCTTGTTTCTATGGTTGTATTAGCGAAAACTGGGAAAATAGATTCAGTCTTTAAAATTTTCTCCATCTGTATTACACGTTGCTAGCATGCACCGGAAATCAGGCCACCTATTTAAGAATATACTATAATCAAAACTATATTAAATTGAGCATCTAATTAGGAAAGAAAATTTTCTACATCTGTATTACACGTTGCTAAGCATGCACCGGAGTATTATATTATAATCAAAACTATATTAAATTGAACATCTAATTAGGAAAGAAAATCTCATTATATCCTAAAAATCTGAATCGATATTTAACTTTAACTTGTATTTTAGATGCATTTTAGATGCCACTTGGCCTAACTCAGCACTAGCTAATACAATCGTGTAATTCTGACCATGATCACATGACCACCATAACAATGCATCTACATTACTTTAACTCAAACTTGTTATAGTTTTTTAGGATGTATTTGTAATTTTGTATCATAATGCTTCAAGTACATGGAAACAATTTTAATGATGGACATTTCTGGTCCTCACTAATCGCTTTTTTTTGCCGCAAACATAAATAGCTGCAAAAACCGTTATTGGTGATAAAATTTTATTTCTCTCTAAATTTACATTGGGTGACAAATAACTACTGTCATTAAAAGAATATTTACTGATAAATCACTTAGTTTCTTACAAAAATAATTTTTTATGAGAGATGTTTGTTGGCATCACTAATTATTTTTTTGTGGCAGATATAATTAGTCACCATAAATTATTATTGGTGATAAAAAAATATTTTGTTTCTAAATTTTCCTTTTGTGATAAATGAGTGGTGGCCATTAAAACAATATATAGTTACAAGTGGCTTAATTTCTTACGAATACAAATATTTGTGACAAATGTTCGATGGCATCACTAATTATTGTTTTGGGCACAAATATAATTAATCACCAAAAATAATTATTAGTGATAAAGGATTAATTTTTCACTGACTTTACTTCCAGTGACAAGTTTAATGACAATTATAACAATGCGTCACAAATAATTTTTTATCGTGACAAACTTTTTTTTTGTTGGAAATGGTTGCTTTTACCAACAAAATTAAATTGTCGTTATAAATATCGTCACTAAAGCCATAGTTTCTTGTAGTGAGGTTTGTTGCTGGTGCATGGATTCGCTTAGCAAATCTTTGGCATGGATCACATTTTTGAGAGATGTTCTTTGCATCCACGTGCATATATGGCCAATAGTACCCTTGAGCCTTTGTTCGCTGCGCTAGCGCTCGTGCACCGCTGTGAGTACCTGCCTCGCCGCTGTGTAGCTCTTTCATTAGTGCAATTCCATCTATTCGGTGCACGCATCTTAATAGTGGTCCCAAGAAAGACTGTCGGTGTAAGACTCCGTCTATGAGTCGGTAGTTAGCAGATCTACTGATCACTTTATGTGCTTCTAGCGGATTGCTTGGTAATTCTCTGTTTTCCAAGTACTTCCTTATGGGAGTTCTCCAATCGTCGTGTTCTTGTTGGATGGCCATCACCAGCTCTCCTTCTTCGGCTGTTATTGATGATTCCCTTATCCTTCCGATTTCAATGAATATTATGTTTTTGTCCGTTACTTTGGAGGCGATGAACGCCAAAGCATCTGCGTGCCTATTGTCTTTTCTGCAAATGTGTCGTATTTTGAGATGCGGAATTTTCGACATGAGTCTTCTTGCTAACTTCTTGTATTTAGATAACAAATCATTAGATTGGTAGCTCCCGTCTAGCTGTCGTACGACCAGTTGCGAGTCCGTTGTAATTCTTGCTTCCTGGATTTCCATGCTAATCATGCGTTTTAAAGTATGGATCAGTGCCTCATATTCTGTTTCGTTGTTGGTTGCTTCGAACTCCAGTCGAAGTGCAAAGACAGTGCGTTTTCCTTCGGGTGATGTAAAGACTATGCCAATACCTCGGCCATCACTGTTTACCGATCCATCAATGAAAATTTCCCACCTCCGAGGATGGCATTGTTCTAGCAGGTCTTCGGGGCCGTCGTCATCTTCGATTCCCAATATTGGTTCGTCTTCGTAACCTTCTTCTATTGGAAACTCAGCCAAGAAGTCTGCGATGATCTGTGACTTTAATGCCGTCCTGATTTCATATTCCACGTCATACTGCCCGATTTGAGCGTTCCATCTCGCGATTCTTCCTGCTGCATGGAGATTTTTCAGAATGGACTCGATTGGTGTTTTCGTGAGCACAATTATTTTGTGGGCCTGAAAGTAAGTCCGAAGCTTTTGCGTTGCTACTACTAGTGCGAGAATTAGCTGCTCCAACTTGGTGTAATTCTTCTCAGCTGGAAAAAGAGTCCTACTAATGTAGTACACTGGTTTCTCTTCTTTTTTGGTTGTTACTAGCACTGCACTAATGGCGTCTTTATTCGCGGCTATGTATAATTTCAGATTTTCATCTTTCTCTGGTCGCTGCAGGGCTGGTAAGCTTGCTAGGTAAGTTTTGATCCCTTGAAAAGCGGCCTCCCTTTCGTCTGTCCACACGAAGTGTTCTCCCTTTTTCAGAATGCTAAAGAAGTCTTTACATCGATCCGAGGACCGTGCTATAAATCTGCTAAGAGCAGCCAATCTCCCGTTTAAAGCTTGCACCTCTTTTATGGTTGTAGGCGAAGGCATTTCTCGGATTGCTTGCACCTTTAGTGGGTCTGCTTCGATGCCGGTTTTGTGACTATGTATCCCAAGAATTTTTCAGAGGTCACTCCGAAGATGCGCTTTGCTGGGTTTATTTTCATGTTGATCTGCCGCATCTTCTCCAGTATTTCTCGAAGGTCTTTCACATGGGTGCCAGCTTTTTTGCTTTTGACAAGCATGTCGTCCACGTAAGCTTCAACAATCTTTTTTAGCCAAGGACGAAAGATATTTTCCATGGCCTTTTGATAAGTGGCGCCGGCGTTCTTTAATCCGAATGGCATTCTGGTATAACAGTATAGCCCGTTGGATGTTAAGAACGCCGTGTGTTTCTGATCTTCTTCCGCCAGTGGGATCTGGTTGTAACCAGAATAGCCGTCCATGAAGCTTAGCAGCTCGTGTCCAGCAGTTGCGTCTACCATTTGGTATATACTGGGCAGAGGATGGGGATCCTTGGGGCATGCCTTGTTTAAGTTGCTAAAGTCGATGCATATGCGTACTCCTTTGTTTTTCATTGGTACAATGACCATGTTGGATATCCAATCTGCGTATTGTATCTTTTTGATAATTCCTGTTTCAATCATCTTGTTTAACTCTGACTCGACCGCCGTCTGGTATACATCGGCTAGCTTTCGAGGCCTCTGCTTGAATGGTCGCACCGAAGGATTTATATCTAAGTGATAATAAGCCAAGCTGGGATCGATTCCTGGCATCTCACTCATCTTCCAAGCAAAGACATCAGCATACTCTTTCAGCAAATCTTCCAACTCATCTCGCTGTTCCTTTGTTATTAGTGTTCCGATTTTAACGATCTTCGGATCTTCATTGGTTCCGATGTTTACATCCTCGGTAGGCTCTGTTAGGGTGAAGTTCGGAGTATCGTCGTTCATGGCACTGGGGTCCTTCGGTGCTTCCTTTGTGATTATCTTTTTGCCTTGCATTATTTGATTAATTTCTTCGCGAATCATCTCCTCCTTTTGCTGCTTGTATCTTTTTCTTCGGTTGCGCCGCGCATTTTTTCTTTGGTCGACATCTTTCTCGTGACACGCTTTGGACTCCGAACCCTCGCCTTTGATTTCACCGATACCTACGGGGGTTGGAAATCTGAGTTTCTGATGTAATGTAGAGGGTACCCCTAAGATCCCATGCAACCATGGTCGTCCCAGGATGGCACTGTTGGTGATTCTATGTCCAGGACACAGAACGTTGTCTTTAGCTCCATTGATGCCACGTATACTGGTAGCGAGATGTCTCCCTTTGGTTTTGACGCTCTTCCATTGAATCCGTAGATGGTGTAGTCCGAAGGCATCAGTGGAGTGTTCGAGAAATATTCCCTGTATGCCATTCCGAATAGTACATCTACCGAACTTCCTGGATCTACCAGAATTCTTGGTATTGTTGCCTTGTTTATGTTTACTGTTATCACCAAGGGATTATTACTTGGGCCATCTTCGGGAAGGTCTGCTGCCGAATAAAG
>JAJJMA010198081.1:0-11334 GCA_023529015.1 Papaver nudicaule | reverse complement strand
CTGCAAGTTCCCTTGGTTTATGCCGGCGATACAAGAAGCAAGGCAGGGAAAAATTATTCAGTTTCGCCAATCTATCTTCACCGATCTATCTTCGCCAATCTCAGTAGTCGTCAATCTCAATAAAAGAGCACAATTTTTGTCACTCGCCGACAGCAGAAAGTCTTTCATCCACTAATCTTCGCTCATCAACCTTCACAAGAGCATTGGGAAACAGTATGGGATAGTATCCACTCAGAGGAAATTGGCAATCTTGCCAAGAAGGGAAGATATCAGATTCTGATATATTTGATTTTAAGGAGACCAAAGTCTCATAACAACAACAAAACATGTCACTCTATCAAGCAGTTGATGGTAGCTGAACCATGGAAAAATCAGTACGAAGCCTCTCGGTTATCACTAAAATTCCAGACCATGTCCTTCAAGTATTTATCTCGAAGAGGTAAAATTCTTCGACGACGAAGATCCACTGTCCTCAACCATTTGTAGGGCACAATGTAGAAAACATTGAAAACACTTCACGCCGATAAGACAAGGGTCGTACTGTCTTAATGACGCGCATAAGTGCTAGTCGGAAGGTTCTACTCATTATGGCTACATACTGAAGCCACCAATCAGCAAGCAAAGGATTTGTGCTCGCCGAAGCGATCGAAAGAAAATTGTCGCCATCACCTTCTACTCAAGGAGTAGAAAATATCCTCCATATCTCGCCAAAATGGATATTCCATTCACAGAATCAATGTACAATACATTGTCAGTCGCCAAAGCTGCATACGGATTTCGTCAAAGATCGCCACTAATATTTGCATAACATGACAGCCCACTCAGGGGCATCAACATAGCCTTACAACGGCGACCCACTCAGGGGCACCATCATAAAGTCCTCCAATAATTCTATATTGGCGTATTATGACTTTGAAACTTCATTATGGATCTAAAATCATCGCCTATGATTATTACATGTGCATTACCCCGCCATGACTTTAACTATACACTGTGAAAAACTAACTTGGATTTCAAGTCATTGGAATAAATCATACCTACAGGAAATTCAAAAGAATCTGCAGAAGTATTGAAGCAAGGTCATATCATCCACTTTCAAGAAGGAAAGAAGCTGATTACAACAAAATTCGCCGAGGAGCTCAGTTTGGTACAATCACACAGCGCCGACCTACACAGGACTCAGATGTCTCCTATAAATCAGCTAAGTTACCCCCCTCTTATTTCTAAAATAATTGGCATATTATCACACTGACTTCGGCGAAAGTTAGAAATTTTGTTCAGTTGCATGTCAACTGGTAGTTATGGTGACATCAAATACTTTCAAAATTACTCAGGGGCAACCGCCCAACTATTTACTCTACACCAAACGAACAAGTGAAGTATCACAAATTTTACAAATATTTCATTACACACTTTATTGTGATATACATGTCATTATAAATGCATTTCCACTTCTCCTATGGGTCACTAACCATGACAGGGGCTCGAGCGCTAAGTTCGCATTACTATTTGTGTCGAAAATATTATCTTTTACCTTTAAATTTGCCTTAATGCATTGAATTTAGAATTCGAGTAACAAATGTAGCTTCATTCAAAGAGATCGCCGACTTGGAAAGAAATTATACGCTGATCACCATGAACTTTCGCCAAAGTGGAACTAGTGACTACACGCTGGGGCAGCGGTTCAATCCTATTCTACACGCTGGGGCAGCGGTTCAATCCTATTCCACACACTGGGGCAGCGGTTCAATCTCATTTCACTCGCTGAACTTAGCGATGAGCAAACAATAGTCATTTAACAAGCAGAGAGCTAAGTATCACTAACTCAGAGTACCATACCACAATATCATGATTTATTTCAAATTATCAATATTTCCTAAGGCATTTCATAAGATTCATAGCATGAGTAACAGGGGCAGAGCCACTTACTTATTGTCAAAAGTTCAAATTTTTTATAGAAAAATGCACAAGTCTCGTTTTGTTTTTGCTTTAAAAAAGTTTCGATCTCTTACTTCCCAAAGCAAAAAGGGGCAACAATGTATAGGAAATACAAAGTAAAAAGTATTAAGAAAGCTAAAATTTCTTTTTTTAATTTCTCTATGATTCGTTTGCAGGACATCACTTGGCGAATACAGGTAGTCTAAATCAACACAAAACAAGCATAGTCGCGAAAGCAGGAAACAGACATGGCAACTACAAGCTGAGGAATCCGGAGTCGTTGCTTCAGAACCTCGCACAAGAGCAGGGGCAAATATATATATATATATATATATATATATATTTTAAAAGCATGGTTGTGCTCTTCCGCTTAGTTCCTCCAGCAGCAACAAAAATTGAACCAGCAGTTACTCGCGAAGTTCGCCGAATCTCGCCAGCCTATCGAAGAAGAAACTCCTCAGATTCTCCTGCATCAGTCTTCTCAACAAGCAACGGTCATCCGCTGAAGATAGAAGATCCACTTAAGTTTACATCAACGCACCGAAGTTTTTAGCACGCCAATCTATGTCAAAGTCGTCGCCGCAGATAGAAGAGTCGCCCAAGTTGTCTCGCCGACATAGCCATCCAAACCAAGATTAGATCCAGCCAAGCTACTTTGAAGACTTTACTTGTTTACTCCGCTTGCACCAAACAACGTTTCAAGAAGATTTTGCTTAAAGGATTATTCTGTGAACCATCCATAAGCAAAGGGGCAAAATGTGAGTGTAGAAAGTGCCTTCTACAAATAAAAGCATCCTAAAGGTGAAGCTGCGTAAGAAGACTATCTCTGAGAAGTACATAATCATCAACAGAAGGCCACGTCGAGTATCAGGTATGAAGAGGTTAGCGTATAGGGTCGCCGAGGCTATACCAGCGAAGAATAGAAGGGCGGAGTGTAATTAGCAAGATTGAACACGTCACCGACAAAGGACCGTACAGTAGTTGGGCATTTATGAGTATATCAGAATGGGCAGAGTTGACTTGTTGACTCAGTGGGATCTGCGTCAGCAATCCTTATCCAGAAGTAGACTAGTTCGCCGAGAAGATATAACCACTCGCCGATATGCTTGTCGGCGGGAGAGAATAGACTGTTGTTGTGAGACTTTAGAATATGTCCGCTACCTGGCGCAAGATCAGGAGGATTATAGCATAGCCTTCCCTAGGAGATGAAACACCATATAATAACTCTAGCATAGGATTCCCTATAAGGGTAATCATGTAATTTCGCCGTGTAACTCTCACATAAAAGGGAAATAACCCTAATGTGAAGGGGGAGGCCTCTACTCCATTTCTCTCTCTACTCTATCTTCTTCTCCACCACTATCTCCTACTCAAGAACACCTCAAGAACCTAAGGAAAATCTATGTATAATCTCCAAGAATCACTACTAATAAATCCGTGATGTAGGAAGCTAGATAAGCTCCGAACACGTTAAAAACGTCTCTTGTGTGCTTTACTTTTATGTTCATCCATATGTGTGTGTGAATCTAGATCTAGGAATAAGTAGATCAATGGGTGTAATTGCATGATGTATTTTATGCAATTACATTTTGGCGCTAGAAGAGGTTTGAATCATGTCCTAGAAACTCAAAAATGAAGCAGTAACAATTTCAGCAGCAAGACCTGACGAGCTCAGTGAGATCCAGTTGGTTCAGTAGCTTCAAGGGCATTTTTGTCATCGGCAGCAGCATTTCAGACAAGCAAAAGTTGTATCAGCAGCATAAATCCGGAGGAGAAGTCGTTGTGAATGATTTTGGGCCAGAAAAATCAGATCTGCAGCAATCCTCACAGTAGAAACGGAGTTGAAGCAGCCGCCATTAGCAACGATGACAAATCTTCATCTTACCCCTTTTACTTTGCTTTTCTTGTTCAGTTTTTGAAGTTCAAAACAAAAATCTCCACTAAATCTTTTCGTCAAAAATAGTTTTTAATATATCAAAACTTGTTTTTGTTTTAGATCTATGATCAGTGGAACTTTTTCTTCCAACCCATTTAAGTGTTTTGGGAAAAACCAAGATTTTAGCTTGATTTGGGAATTTTCTCGGTGATACAGTGGTTTTAGGGCAAAGCAGTTTCAGAAAAAGATTTGATTTTTCTTTTAAAGACCTCGATTTAAAACGAGATTTAGTCACAAATTTACAGCCAGTAGATCTTGCTCTATATACCCATTCTTCCATTTACTTCCTATTATGCTGTTGTGAAAATTGTCACAATTACTAACTTAACTCACTGGCTGTTGCAGCAATGACGGATCCAAATTCATCAATTGCTCACCGATAATCAACGGGAGGAATCATCTTGACTACTTAATCAAATGACGTATCTCTAGCATGTCAGTAATAAAATGTCTCTTGGAAGAAGCTAAAACCATTATCGGCAAAGTAAGATGATCAACGAGCAACCTTGGCGAGGTACCAGTCCGTCTTGTCGCGGAACCTCTACCCTTTCAATTTCGCCGAAATGTCACTTCAATTTCACCAGTCCACTTCGCCTGTAACATGAATACTTGGCTGGGGAGGTAATTTCACAAATTAGAAGCACCTAAAGAGCAGGGAAGTTTCTCACCTTTTTCCTAATGTTGGATGCCTGTAAAGTGTTTGTGGAAATTTTAAGAAAAAATCTAAGTTACATACTTAACTCTGGATAGTGGGCTAAGTTTCAAAACAGTTGAAAAATCTAACCTCTTGTGGTTTGAGAAATTGAGCAGCTATCAATTGTAATCAATTAGGTAAAATGCACAAGAAGTGGACAATAGCTAACTATTCATCTAGCCGATCCTTCGCCAATCGCAGTAATCTTGGAGTGGTGCCAATCACATCTCATTGATACAAAATTCAAGAACAGCGACAAAATTGGTAGCCAGACTAACCTCGCCGAGCTACCAATTGGGAGCACATCAACACAGGGGGTGTCTCTGAACTTTATACCTTCATTGCTTGCGAAACTCTTAATTATGTCGGAAAATTTTGATTCTAGCACTTTGGCATATTCACCTTTCTTAATCCTGAGAACACGTTGTTTGTTTTACTTCGTTTGCTTTCCTTTTGCAGCTAAATTTATTGCACGCATTTGATTAATTAACTACAAACATTTGACGACTTCACGACGAGCAGCATAACTGTCAGAATATGGACCTGGCTACTTTTCCGCATAACTGTAGCAGAACTATTCTCGCCGACATAAGGTGCATACATTGATATTGGAGTCAGGGACAAACTCATTCTTCCAACAAAAATTAATCGGCCACAACTAATTGGCTCGGCAAAGCTATGTATTCTATTTCTTATCAACACCTGGACGAAGACAGCCATCCCAATAGTACAAAGGGGAGAATTCCTAAACTCTATATGCCTTGAATTTTTAAATGATCATTTACGATTTAAAGGAAAAAAAAAAAAAAAAAAAAAAATGGTGGTGGACTGATATTATATATTTTTCATAACTTAAGGACAGCTTGTTTCCTTCTCATAATTCACCAATTGAGCTTGTCACATGCAGCGATGTTCAAAGGGAATTTTTGTCCAGACTACAGTTGCACAATGCTTCGCCGAGGCAACTTACTGAGTACCAGTAGCTCGCCTTCAAACAACCTGCTTCTCGCCGAGTTACCAATTAGCTAAAATGAGTTAAGATTGCTCAAGTTACTACAAGTACTTCATGATTCCATTTATAAAAGTCTGTCAACATCAGCAAATCTTGGAGAAGCTCAATCTGTAAACTTGCCAAGAATCCCAGGCCTGGTCAACTCGGCAAAGACATCTCGTTTGTCACCCTCTTGGTCTCTACACTATTCCTTTGATTGCAAACTGCACATAAAGGGGAGATCTCTAAACTTGGCACCTTCGATTATTTTGAATGTCTTTTGCTGCTATAATTAGTATCAAACGAGTAGGCGGCACGTTTCAGTAATTACATTTCATGTTTTAACTTCTCAACCAGACTAGTACTACGTTCCGAGCCTTAAACTGTCATTCATCTTATTTCTTAACTGCGTAGTTGTTAGCATAATGTAAAAATGGGGAAACTGATTTAAGATCATTTTCATTTAGCTCAGATCATCTCTCAAAAGGTGGTTGTATGTCAACAAGTAGTTTGTATGCTCTTAGCTTTAACCATCATTCATCATAGTATCACAATGTCATTTCTTATTTCTAATCTAGGTCTGTAGTGAGTACGATGACTAGAATTGTTTGTACGTACAATATTTACATTTCTGAAAATGGCAAATGCTAAAATTATAAGTCTGTCATCTCTAGAAAGGTTTGATCAGATTTAAGATGGTACTTAGCCAGAAGGATAATTTGTCGCATCTTGTATTTCATTTCTTAACTCTACTTCTTTTAGCTTTTCTGTCATTACCTTGCTCACACATTTTTATGTACAGTAAAAGTGCAAGCCTTCATTTTTCAGTATTTTGCAAGGTACAACCATACGGCGGCATACCTTTTGCTGATGCTTTGGAGCTCGTCCATACTTATTCGCCGAGACAGACAAGTCATGATAAGTACCACAATACTTGCTGATCTTCTGGAACTTGCCCATGCTTATTCGCAGTAGTATGCAAGTAGGATTTCTCTTATACTCGCATCGACGATATAAGGTGTAAATGATAGAGAATAGAGTTTCATTTTGGTGATAGAATAGCTGCGGTGGAGAATACAACTCGCCACGACAAGTGACGTTCGAGCAACTCAACTCATTGTAACAGAGCCATTCTCTCTGACACAAGGGACGTTTTCTAAACCTTTCACTTTCGTTTTTCTTTAATCTCGGCTTGTCCCACAATCAGTTTTAGCTAAGATGTAAGAGGCCAGTAGAAATGTGAATTAAGAGGTGCATACATTTACATTGGGTCGGCGAAGTTTCTTAGTTCATTTCGCCGTGATTAAATTAAGATTAACTCGCTTAGATGAATCAAATTCTTGCCAACACAAGAACTGTCTGGGATCAGCTATGTTGCCAAGTTGGGGCAACCCATTACAAATCAAAGGGAAACTTCTAAACTCTATAACCTCGGTACATATTATATTGAGGAGTACATAGTTAATTTTGGCTTAAGCTAAGGAACTACCTTTGGCATTTCAAAAACATTTCATACTGTATGAATTTTCGTCTGATATGTCACAATTTAATGTCGTTTTGGAACATGAATATTACATAGGAGATATCAGTCGTCGTATGGTGCATATGAGACATTTTTAACACAAAAGGCATGCCAGGAATACAGGTGCACATACTTTTCATGACTCTGTCGAGGGACAATGTAGCGAATAAGAAAAGAAAGCTGTGGACTCGCGCTTAACTCCGAGCCAAATTGCAGCAACTACTTGCTCTACCGTAGAAACAAATGATAAGCATTCTTTACTACTTAAATTTTATCCTTTGCAAGTAACTACTTTCCTCACCGATAGAAGTAAATTCAAAATGATAGCATAAATTCTTCAGTCACATAATTATACTCGGCGAATGTGTCTCTTGTATTCAGTTACATACTACAATTCCTCAATACTGAAGATCATTTACAATCTTACCGTGACATAACCTGACACGTTACTATATCGTATACAAATCATGCTAGTCCCACTATGTTCAAAGTAATATATGCTTAAGTCTATTTTTAGAGCGAAGAATGATTAGCGATGTGATAACATGGCGTCTGCATAACTTCACATCTCCAAATCGGCATCTTGGAAATCCACCTCGCTCAACCCAAGAGCATAGCTAGGGCAGATTTCCAATCAAGTTTGAATTTCATAACCTATTTGAATATTATGCGATCACCGCTAACCCAGGGGGCAAAATTGCCATTCTACTATATTCTCGATATATTTTTGTCTTTGTGCACAGATAAGAAAATCAACCGTTCGCTTACACGACAAAAGCACATAAACGAAAAAGCCAATGAGCTTCGCCGATTACATGTAAAAGCGCCGAACAATCAAGCCAATGAATTTCGCCTACGTACATTGTAAAGATGACAAAAGGGCCAAATGAATCAAGACTGCATCGCCGTTGAATCTCATATACTTCAGCGAAGTAGATTTCAACAGCATTATCATTAATTTCTGCACTATCGCCACCTCACACCACCAGTACTACAATGTCTACACCAGAAAGGAGGAATTCGAAAGTGGATACTTCACCCTGAAGCGGCTAACAGATGACACTCAGAATGACAGTTCAGGAAGCAACGACTCAAGACTTGCAGGGGAAGCGTTTACAAGGATATTCTTTCTAACGGGAAGAACATCGCCGTGAAACAAATAAAGCTAATGAGCTTCGCCGTGAAACAAATAAAGATAATGAGCTTCGCCGATTATATGAGCTAATTGCTCCAGACCGAAAAGGTCCAACCTTGAGGCCGAGTGCCATTTACAGAGGCACAAATGCCCAAGGCAATAAAAGCCATGCAAAACCCTGATCAGGTACTAAGGCCAAGCGCCATCTTTAAAGGCATAATGCCCAAATCAATAAATCAACTAAGAGCCAAGATCTCTTATGCCGAAAGCTTACTGCCGTCGAGTGAATGCCCTTATCGCAATGGTTAGTCCAACCCAGGCTAGTTGTAAGACCAGTCGTGTTACTTGTTGATCTGTAAGTGTTTGTAAGGAAATAAGGTCCCCTTTCGCGGTAGCATCACATCGGCGGTTCCGCTGGTGTGCTAATACGTCTACGCCATAGCATCACTCCTGGCGGAGTGTATTAAAGTCTATGAGGGCAACCCATTCTACTTATATTAGATCGCCGACGGGCACAAGTAATGGTTACGGCTGGGGTCTACCCTGCTGCTCTAATAAATTGTTAGTTCAATGGTCCAGAAATTGTTGGCCGTGCGAGGGACAGGGCTTCACTCTTTGGCAAGTTAAGTCTTTGAAGACAACTACAGAGGCCAAGTTCTCTGTAGTGACAAAGCATTAAGCTTTTCATTGTTCGAACTCACAAAGAAGATAACACTAAAGGCACAAAGCAGCTTAACACGCCGAAGACATGAAGAATAACAAGCAAGAAGAGCAAGATTGGAAACCATCAAGGTATCCAAGGAATAAGAGATGACATTAGTGGACAAATGCGAACGCAAAAAACATCCTCAACCTGCAAGTTCCCTTGGTTTATGCCGGCGATACAAGAAGCAAGGCAGGGAAAAATTATTCAGTTTCGCCAATCTATCTTCACCGATCTATCTTCGCCAATCTCAGTAGTCGTCAATCTCAATAAAAGAGCACAATTTTTGTCACTCGCCGACAGCAGAAAGTCTTTCATCCACTAATCTTCGCTCATCAACCTTCACAAGAGCATTGGGAAACAGTATGGGATAGTATCCACTCAGAGGAAATTGGCAATCTTGCCAAGAAGGGAAGATATCAGATTCTGATATATTTGATTTTAAGGAGACCAAAGTCTCATAACAACAACAAAACATGTCACTCTATCAAGCAGTTGATGGTAGCTGAACCATGGAAAAATCAGTACGAAGCCTCTCGGTTATCACTAAAATTCCAGACCATGTCCTTCAAGTATTTATCTCGAAGAGGTAAAATTCTTCGACGACGAAGATCCACTGTCCTCAACCATTTGTAGGGCACAATGTAGAAAACATTGAAAACACTTCACGCCGATAAGACAAGGGTCGTACTGTCTTAATGACGCGCATAAGTGCTAGTCGGAAGGTTCTACTCATTATGGCTACATACTGAAGCCACCAATCAGCAAGCAAAGGATTTGTGCTCGCCGAAGCGATCGAAAGAAAATTGTCGCCATCACCTTCTACTCAAGGAGTAGAAAATATCCTCCATATCTCGCCAAAATGGATATTCCATTCACAGAATCAATGTACAATACATTGTCAGTCGCCAAAGCTGCATACGGATTTCGTCAAAGATCGCCACTAATATTTGCATAACATGACAGCCCACTCAGGGGCATCAACATAGCCTTACAACGGCGACCCACTCAGGGGCACCATCATAAAGTCCTCCAATAATTCTATATTGGCGTATTATGACTTTGAAACTTCATTATGGATCTAAAATCATCGCCTATGATTATTACATGTGCATTACCCCGCCATGACTTTAACTATACACTGTGAAAAACTAACTTGGATTTCAAGTCATTGGAATAAATCATACCTACAGGAAATTCAAAAGAATCTGCAGAAGTATTGAAGCAAGGTCATATCATCCACTTTCAAGAAGGAAAGAAGCTGATTACAACAAAATTCGCCGAGGAGCTCAGTTTGGTACAATCACACAGCGCCGACCTACACAGGACTCAGATGTCTCCTATAAATCAGCTAAGTTACCCCCCTCTTATTTCTAAAATAATTGGCATATTATCACACTGACTTCGGCGAAAGTTAGAAATTTTGTTCAGTTGCATGTCAACTGGTAGTTATGGTGACATCAAATACTTTCAAAATTACTCAGGGGCAACCGCCCAACTATTTACTCTACACCAAACGAACAAGTGAAGTATCACAAATTTTACAAATATTTCATTACACACTTTATTGTGATATACATGTCATTATAAATGCATTTCCACTTCTCCTATGGGTCACTAACCATGACAGGGGCTCGAGCGCTAAGTTCGCATTACTATTTGTGTCGAAAATATTATCTTTTACCTTTAAATTTGCCTTAATGCATTGAATTTAGAATTCGAGTAACAAATGTAGCTTCATTCAAAGAGATCGCCGACTTGGAAAGAAATTATACGCTGATCACCATGAACTTTCGCCAAAGTGGAACTAGTGACTACACGCTGGGGCAGCGGTTCAATCCTATTCTACACGCTGGGGCAGCGGTTCAATCCTATTCCACACACTGGGGCAGCGGTTCAATCTCATTTCACTCGCTGAACTTAGCGATGAGCAAACAATAGTCATTTAACAAGCAGAGAGCTAAGTATCACTAACTCAGAGTACCATACCACAATATCATGATTTATTTCAAATTATCAATATTTCCTAAGGCATTTCATAAGATTCATAGCATGAGTAACAGGGGCAGAGCCACTTACTTATTGTCAAAAGTTCAAATTTTTTATAGAAAAATGCACAAGTCTCGTTTTGTTTTTGCTTTAAAAAAGTTTCGATCTCTTACTTCCCAAAGCAAAAAGGGGCAACAATGTATAGGAAATACAAAGTAAAAAGTATTAAGAAAGCTAAAATTTCTTTTTTTAATTTCTCTATGATTCGTTTGCAGGACATCACTTGGCGAATACAGGTAGTCTAAATCAACACAAAACAAGCATAGTCGCGAAAGCAGGAAACAGACATGGCAACTACAAGCTGAGGAATCCGGAGTCGTTGCTTCAGAACCTCGCACAAGAGCAGGGGCAAATATATATATATAT
>JAJJMA010198076.1:58876-71648 GCA_023529015.1 Papaver nudicaule | reverse complement strand
AATGAAGAAAAAAAAAGTTTTTCCAGGGGAAGAGATGATGAAAAACTATTTCATCACCAGCAATTTATAACTCCGAAAAACTAAGTGAAATCCCAATTCACCCTTGACATACGAAACGAGTAAACGCATCACCAGTGGCAACCACACCAGCATAGCGCCTCCGACAACAAGAAGAGAAGATCCGTCAGTAGCATAGACTGTGGATACCATATTTCATATGTCTCCTAAGAACCTTCAGCTCAACAAATCCAACGCATCGTCTCCGCTCCAGTCAGCACATCCGCTAGGCACTTCAAAGATCGCACCACCAAGCCTTTGTGCCTGGACCACAAGCTTCCGCACGGACCACCTCATATGATATGTAACCATGTAACTCAGAAGAACTCTTTAGAATATGTGACTCATGGGAACCTTCTAGAAACCTTCTATCATATGTAATCTCTAGGAACCTTCTAGTAAGGGCTTATATGTAACTAACCAAGAATCCCACCTTTATAAATAAAAGTCTGTATCTTTCAAGGAAGGGATCTCTTTTCTTTTACCCAGTATCAATAATATTATGTCTTCTCTCTCATTTAGTCTTCTCTACTTGTGTTTTAGTTACTTGGGTGCGTTGTTTGGTATTTCCAGCAACTACATTTTGGAGCCGACACAAGGGGACGGCGAATTCAACTAGACCCAAAGTCACGTAGCTCTACCCGAGTACTATGTTCTGAAACCCGGACCGGACCGGCCGGTCGGACCGGTGAACCGGTGACCCAGTTACTTTTCCGGTCCGGTAATACACCGACCCAACAACTTATTAAAAAACCGCTCTAGTTTTTGTAAACCGGGTGACCCGGCCGGTCAAATCGGTGAACCGACGACCCAGTGCGGTCCAACTGGTTTGGCCCAGTCACACTACATCGCACAAATTAAATTTTAAAAAATTGAAGAACTTGAAAACCTGTACAGAAAGAGAAAGACAACCACATAATAAGTTATCTTTCTTCTCTTTGAAACAAATCTGTATCCATTACAATCACGCTATGAATTTCAGTTACTAGACAATAAGAATCAATTGTTTTGGAGGAAAAACCACATTCAAAGATGCAGTTGAGAATCGGATTAGTTTCCTTTCCATCAATTTGATTTTTATTCTCTTCAATTTATGTTTATCGAATTGAAAAGATCTAAGAAAACAACAACTTAAATCTTCAATTTCTTCATAATTTGGGGCTGCTGGACTTGGGATTAGGCTTGAGTTGAGAGAGATGGAGGCTGTGGTGGTGGCAGGACATGGAAGTGAAAGAAGAAGACGCTGTGCTTTAACTTAGTTTAGGTTTGAAGTGGTAGAAAATGTAAATAGGTATACATAAAATGGGCAAGTACATTAGTTATCTTGGGCCTCCAGTCGTCAGATTCAATTAAATGTTAGCCTTGGTTAGGGGTGAGCAAAATGTCCGGACCCGCGGATTTGGCCCGCAACCGCCCGCAAATGTGCGGGTGAAACCCAAACCGCAAGTGCAATGGGCCGGACACGGATTGAATTTCCAATCCGCACCATTTGGCGGACCGGACGCGGGTTATTTTTTTGATCCGCGGATTATCCGCAAATCCGCAGGTATTATAGTAGTTATCCTAATTCCTAGGGATATTAATGGAAAATGCACCTATAGAATGAAAAATCTATCGAAATTTTTATTGTTTCTCTCGTTCTCTACAACTATATTTTCTCTCTCTCTAATCCTCCGCAAACCACCGCCTTCACTCTCTTTGTAATCACAAAATATTATGCAGATCTAAGTTTATTTGATCTTTGAGTATTCCAATTGCTTTTTATCTGTACTTTTATGTTCTTGTGAAGTTCAATCGTATTTTGCATAAAAGAAAAACAGGGTCATATATTTCAAATAACCAGATCTGTTCTTGTGAAGTTCAAAAAACAGGGATTATGTTCTTGTGAAGTTCAATCGTATGTTCTTATGATCTTTGGTGAATCCAGATCTGCGTCTACGCAAAGCTTTTGCTAAGAAAAATCATATATTTCTCCCCCATAGATTCGTCTATAATATGATCGAGGTATGAAAAACAGGGTCAGTATGCTAGGTATTATTATTCTCTTATCCTAATTGTTATTGTATGGATTTGTTTTCAATTTCTAGTTTGTTGTGATTTATTTTTTTCTTTTTCTTTTTTATTGATCTGAATTTTTATTTTTTTTCGGATCTGTTCTAATTTTATTATGCAATTACATGGTTTGAGTATCTTGAGTTTAGTACTTCATTTTTTACTCGGAAGTAATTATTGATTTTGAGCATTATAATCAATCTGTAAATGAGTTATTTCACTATTGGATTGGATTTTCAATAATCATCTGATTTTTGAAATTTTGATTTGCAGGAAATGTTTTAGGAAGTAACAGATCTGATTCAAGAGTATCAATGGTGGGATTTTGTTTTAATTAAGTTTTTGCATCCTTGATTTTGGGGATTTTTGGTGGTTTTTGATTGAGCTGAAATCTGTAATTTTGTTATGAATTTTGTGTATTGAGATATGGCTATGTGGAGAAGTTCCAAATACAGAAACATAGATGCATTTTTTTTTTTTTTTGAGAAATAAGAGAAATCCGCGGATAACCGCATCCGTCCGCAAATCCGCGGATGATGGGTGCGGACACGGATGGATTTTCCAATCCGCACCATTTGACGGATTGGGTGCGGGTGACCCCTAATCCACATCCGTCCGTCCGTTGCTCACCCCTAGCCTTGGTCACCCTTATGTACACGCAGGGGGCCTTTGTATTAAGTTATATATAGTGAATATATGTGACCCAGTCAACCCGGGTCGAACCACCGGTTGAACCAGTTGACCCTAACCCAGTGTTTTTTCCGGTTCGATGTCCGGTCCGGTTTTCAAAACACTGCCCGAGTATGGTAAGTCGTTCTTTCTCTCTTCGTCGGGTTATTTTTAGTAGATTTTTTTTTTTAGTTTTATTTGCCTATATGCATCCTCTTTGTTAAAATCATCTAGAGCTCAACTCACATTTTCACAATACTACGTGATTTCGTAATGAATAATTGATGTCTAATGGCAGGGGTTGTAGTATGTATGTGGAATTGTGATTTTTCAAAACCATCGCAGTAGAACCTTTGTTTCATCTTCAGAAACTCGTCATTGTCTATCTTTAGGAGAAGGTGTTTTTTTTTTAAAAAGTTTTTGATCATGATGTTCTCCATTTTTCTAAAAAAAATCTGCATGCGTCATTTTCACAAATTGTCAGTAGAAAAATACTTATTCATAAAACCGGAGGATAGCAATGCACATTTTCTTTCTTAGCGCGTCTGTCGTCCGCATATGGAAAATGCACGCAGATCTGCTAATCAATAGCATTATCTTGTGAACCAAGTTCGACCTGGTATTGGAACAATCAGAGAATCACCCACCCAAAAACCGCACCAAGAAAATCACAAAACTAGGGAAATCCAAGCTGCGCGTTCGAAGCTACGTTGAAAACCGCAGGCAGAATTTCATAGAAGCCACTGAGAGTTGTTGAATGCGATTTAACTTCGATTGTTGACAACGTACAAATCCAGTAGCTCACACTAAAACACCATCCTTCATCAAATCAAAACCCAAAGCAGGTATCCTCAGAAAGTGGTCAGCCAACAGGAAAGCATAAAAATGAGCCCCAACGCATCAAATGAGCCAAGAAAAGCAAAGTCAGCAGGGATCCACAAACCAGCGAAGCGGCGGAGAAGGCACATACGATACAGAAAATCAGCACCAAGCGGAGAAAATCAACAGAGCAGCGCATCAGAAATCAAAATCAGAGTTATCTATGATCGTAAGATGGAGTTACGAGCCTGGTAGCAGCGCAGACGTCAGCAACGGAGACATTGTTCAGAGAAATAAAGGAGCTAGTCAATCAGCGTAAGCATATCGGAACTCTCACTACGCAAAATTTCTTTCCTAACATATAGAACAGCATGATAAAATTTTACGTTTCGTGCATTTAGAACAACATACCTTCTCTACGGATAGCACTTAGGTCCAGAGAAGCATAAATTTACATTTTCGTAGAAGTAAGTAAAACATATCATGATATCATGCTTAGCGTAGAATTTTTCCTTATGAATGTCATATAGGGAGCATGTTTCCTCCGTAGCTAATCTTCAAGTCGGAGATGATAAGATTTACATCCGCCGAGCGGACTAGAAGAATATCATATTGCATTTTTTTTCATTTAGGATATCATTTTCATTTAGACAACATGCTTCCTTCTCAACTAACCTTCAAGTTCGGAGATGATTAGATTTACATCCGCGTAGAAAGAAAATAATTTAATATATATATGTCCGCATAATAAAATTTTACATGATAATAGGAGAGCATGTTTCCTCCGCAACTAACCTTCAGGCTCGGAGATGATTAGATTTACATTCGCAGAGCGGAGATTTTTTTCCAACATGTCCGCAATAAAAAATTTGCGCATAAAATTAAATTATCAATGGAAAAGTACACTTTTTGCTGGTCCATCTACTTGTGTTACTAATCTCTTTACATTACATCGTCCAAAGAAAAACAGATACGGAGCGCAAAGATCCACAAAGTGCAGCACACGTGAAAGAATACTCAGACATTCTGTCTCTGCATAGCAAACAACGAAATGGAAAAACCTCCCAGGAAAAAGCAGGACCACTAGCACGCAACCAACCATCATACTTGTCTTATTCTAGCTTCTATTTCTTTACATGCCTAATTTTTATTTTTTTCAAAATTTTCATTTCCAGCATGAATCGCATTTTCAAAAATTTTGTATCACACATGTTTTTGTAGTCAAACATAGTTTACCTTTTTTCAAGCATGTGACCGCAGACAATCCGCAAACTAAAGCGTAAAGCCACAACCAATTCTCAAAAATCCGCACAAAATATACTTCCGTAGTTAATTTTAAATTTCAACACGAAGCATGTTTCCTCAGCGACAAACCCCTGTGTATGTAGAAGGATTTCAATCTTGGATTTCGCAGTCCCGTAGTTAGTTTTTAAGTTTCACACAAAGCATGTTTTCTCCGTGACAAATCCCTGCGTCCGGAGTTAGATCTCATGTTTTGAATTTAAATTTAAATTTTGCAACTCCAATTCTCTCTATTTGCGTTACATAAATTATAATGCAAGGGAAAGTCGCATTAGCACTGACCCGTCACCTTTATTATTAATAGGTTAATCCTGTTTTTTTCCAGAAACACAGGTTCAAAGACCACACAACAGCATCAACCTTCACCAACATAAAAATAAATCACCGTTATGAATCCTCTTTGGGCGGCAAGCCGGAGAAGCGAGAAGGAAGGCCTTAAAGGCAAAAGGGCGAAGTCCCACTGTACCGAATGCCTTCACGAGATGGAGTGGGATACCCCTCTCAGATGGACGGGGCAGGATAAAAATGAGAGAATGTTCTCGACTGATGGGTAATCCAAACAAGGGATCTTGACGACCTAAGTTTGAGCGCATCAGGATAACCAACGGGTTGGGATAATAAGTGACGAATATGTCAGCCCACATCCGGACCGGATTTAAAGTAACATCGCGTCTACCATCATGTTTGTATTTTTTGTAGGAAATTTAATAAAGGATTAAGAGGTGGTACACAAGAAGAAAATTTCATTAAAAAAAGCTAATAATTTACACACTCAAAATAAAAAAAAAATCGGTAATGCAGAGAAAAAAGAAAACCGGATCCAGAGAAGAATCAGAGGAAGCCACCGCTAACCATTTTCAGCAAAAGCAGATTCGATAAAAATGTTGAAAGAGATATTTTGGAAGAAAACATTTGGGGGAAGGATGGATTGCATCAGCACCAGCAATTTACAACCTTTTTTTCAGAAAAATCATATTTTACCCTCAGTACTTGAAACAACATAACACATCATCAACATCAACCGCATCAGCGCAGCACGTCAGCAGAGAAGAACAAAGGTCCGAAGCTACACCAATGCAAGTCTGAATCATCTGCATCAACCAATTAAGGAACGAATCGCCACGAGCGCATATTAGACCGTCCGCAAAATACAGAAGACCGCCCGCAGAAGACCTAAGATCATTCGCAGAAGCATCAGAAGACAAACATTTCCTCGGTAATCAATCATCTCGAGGTTCGTAAAAAAAAAGGCAGATTGTGGATACCATATTTCATATGTCTCCTAAGAACCTCCAACTCAACAAATCCAACGCATCGCCTCCTGCTCAGCACCTCCGCACATCACCTCCGGTCCACTCAGTACCTCCGCTCGACACTTCAAGATTGTACCACCAAGCCTCCGCGCCCATACCACAAGCTTCCGCATGGACCACCTCATATGATATGTAACCATGTAACTCATAAGAACTCTCTAAAATATGTGACTCCTAAGAACCTTCTACCATATGTAATCTCTAGGAACCTTCTAGTAAGGGTTCATATGTAACTAACCTAGAATCTCACCTCTATAAATAGAGACCCATATCTTTCAAGGAAGGGATCTCTTCTCTTTTACCCATTATCAATAATATTATGTCTTCTCTCCCATTTAGTCTTCTCTACTTTTATTTTATTTACTTGTGTGTGTTGTTTGGTATTTCCATCAACTACAAAGACAACGTCCGCGCCAACATCCACACCAACAAAACCGATTAAGGAACCAACCGCACGACACACA
This sequence comes from Papaver nudicaule, assembly GCA_023529015.1. Lineage (NCBI taxonomy): Eukaryota > Viridiplantae > Streptophyta > Magnoliopsida > Ranunculales > Papaveraceae > Papaver > Papaver nudicaule. The sequence goes on along the minus strand of JAJJMA010198076.1, from coordinate 64,972 downwards.
TCGAAGTTATCATCAATCGCATAAATGTATCCGCTAAAGCACAAGTTAGAAAAAATATCTCCTACAATCATCCCGAGGTCCATAAAAAAGGGCAGAATGTGGATGTTATATAGAAAAATACAACAAATCAATTTGTGTTCTTGTGTTTTTCAAGAATCGAGGTATATACATACACAAACACGGCGATTATTTAATCCAAATCAATCGGTACACATATACACATTTAGTAGCCGATTAAAGGCTTTTCAAGGTAAAAAATTCTTGAAGTATAATCGATATACATTAATGCATATAACGGCCGATTATGTGGAAAAAAAATAGACAGCAGATATATATATTTGGGCAAAATTAAGCGTTGTATTTCAACACTCTCTTTGAAAGATTCATGAAAATTGGAATTTCCATTATGTTAATAATCGGTGTTGGAAACCAAAATTATCAAACGATTATGTACTCTGACAAATTGTTGAGTAAATTTGTCAAAGACTCCTTCGATGTATACTCCTGCGTAAACCGATTTTGGCAATAAAAAGTGACAGAAATCTAAGGAATAAGTACTTCTTAGATTACAGGCTTTTCAAGGAAAAAAATTCTTAAAGTATAATCGGTCTACGTTAATGCATATAACGGCGGATTATGTGCTAAAAATAGACAGCAGATGCAGATATTTGGGCAAAATTAATCGTTGTATTTCAACACTCTCATCGAACGATTCATGAAAAATGAAATTTTCATTATGTCAATAATCGGTGTTGGAAACCAAAGTTATCGAACGATTATGTACTATGGCAAATTTTTGAGTAAATTTGTCAAAGAATCCTTCGATGTATACTCCTGCGTAAACCGATTTTGGCAATAAAAACTGACATAAATCTAAGACACAAGCTTCATTCATTCACATATACTAACAACCAAACTTCAAATCCGTCGCAAACATACCAAATAAGTTTAAAGTCGACACTACCAAAGGTAAACAACATAACGAAAAAGGTTTAAGCCAACACAACCAAAGATAAACAAGTGTTTTGGAACAATTTAGAGTTTAACCACGAGCACGACTACCGTCACGAGCTTTTTTATATGGTGGTGTTTTTTGTGTAGCCTGACCACCATCACCACCACGACCTCCACGACCACTACCACCAGCACGTTGTCGTTTAGCTCGTTGTTCTTGTGCAGCCTCATCACCACCACCACCACCGTGATCCCCACGACCATTACCACCACTACGACCACTACGTTGTTGTTTAGCTCGTGGTTTTTTTTGCAGCCTCATCACCTCCAATTGTTGAAGCTTGCTTCACCCTTGTATTGCGCCTTGGCCTCTCCAATGGTTCTTGAACTGGTCCAAAAAGGTCTCCACGTCTAGAATTCTCCATGTTTAACAAGCGCTCAAGAAGTGTCTCAGAAATCCTCTTAGTCTTGTTATCATCAAAACCTTTTGCAATTCCCCTTGTACGTCCTTGATCATTCTGTCGACTCGAGGTCTCTGTTTCGATTCATACAACATATATATATATATATATAATACGTATAGATAATGAATGATTAAACTTCATAGGACATAAGCGCGTACTTATATATAAATCGATGGCTTACCGTGGGTCACCAAGCAACTTTATACGGTCAATGTGTATAACACGAGGATGGGAAATCGTGTTGTACCACTCCATATATTCAGAGGTTCGGAATCGTAGGATTGGTTTCAGAGGGACGAAACACAACCAAATGATCACTTTTGTTATGCCAATTATTGGATGTACAAGGAGGCTTGTGCAGAACTTCGGATTACTATAGCCGACACATTTCCCGGTCTAGTTCACCCAATCCGTGTTTTGTTTTTTTTCTCTTGGTATATTTTGTACACCACCACACTGACGGGCCACTCTCGTCGGGTTGTAGAAAATATATCCGGTTGGGTTCCACAATGGACCAAAATACATTTGTTCCCGGCTATGAACGACCTCCTTTCCTCCGGCTCTCCTTTCAATGTAAGGATCGAAGACAATATCAGCGGTGCTCAATTTGTCCATTCGAGTCCTCAATGTAATCAAACTTTCCTCAGCATTGGCGAGCTTTCCTTTGTAGATGTATTTACTTTCTAGAAAGTGAGGACCTTCACCCTTACCCCAAACAGGGTTGTATTCGGCCTTTTCGGAAAACTCTAGGAAGTGCAAATATATCCACGCATACAAGTGAAACGTATGAGTATAAGATACCAAATATACTAGTATAAATGGGATGAAGACATATAAATCTACTTGAATTACGTGAAGGAGAGATACATTCCCTGCGATTTGATCCTCATGCGCCCTAGAAGCCTTTCCCATCTCCTTTAACAAGAATGTAAGACACGCATTGCCCCAGAAGTCTCATTCAACTTATCCAAATCACCCAAAAACTGCAGATAGAAGGCGTTCACCCGAGAACCAGAAGTGTCCGGGAAGATGACACATCCCAAGAGGTAGAAAAAGTATGCAGTAGTTGTTGCAGTGAACATCGGCTCTGTCAACTTACACTCCCCATGGAGCTGCAGAGTCCCTTTGAATTGGTCCCTCAAAATTTTCAAATGGAATATATTCTGCCGCTTATCGCTAACCAACATCTCTGAATCGGTCTTCGTCGCGTCCCAACCCCATTTGGCTTTGGTAAAAGCATGGATAGTATTCCATACAATGTCCTTGATGAAGGTGGTGTTATCGGAGATGCCTTCCACTCCTTGGTGAAGCCGATGCTCCTCACTGATATGCCTGCAATGCTTATACGTGTAATCTCATGAGCATCATCTGGAGTGATGGTCTTTTCGCCGAAAGTGAAGTGCATAGTATCCGTCTTCCCGTAATACCTTTCAACAAAGGCAGAAACTAGTGGTTTGTCATATCCAAGTTGGGAATTGGCAATGGCAGGATACAACCCCGAGCTCTTGACGATATCGACCACTTGAGGGGCTTCACCGCTAACTAACCATTCGGCCAATGCTTTTGGTTTATCAAGGCGTTCATCTACCCTTTCCAAGGGCCATTCACGCATTTTCTTCACTGACGATTGGTGTCTGAGAAGACGGTTTGCATTTTCGTGCTCCTACAAAACATATTAATGGTCAATAGCAAGAAATAACACTACAGTAGATCAATGGGGGAAAAAAAACTAGCTAAATATAAAAGGCTTAAAATTATTACAATGGTTTACAATATTGAGCCACTGTACTACAGTGACATCTGCAGGCGTTCTAGCTTTGAGTCGGCTATCATCTACTCTGCTTTTGGCAAGTAACTCCTCATTTGTTTCTTAGCCTTCTTCTCTTCTTCACCCTCTAGTACTTCAACATCCTTTTCAACATTCTATTCTTCACCCTCTTTTACTTCGGCATCCTTTTCAACATTCTCTTCTCCACCCTCTGGTTGTAGTGATTGCTCGGCACCTTCCACCACTGTTACAATTGGTTGTTGTGGTGGTTGTAGTGGTAGTTTTTGTTGTGCAGCACCTTCCACAGAAGGAATTGGTTGTCGTTGTGGTTGTAGTGGTAGTAGTGGTTGTGTTGGTTGTGCAACTTCTTCATCAGGTATTTCTTCATCTTCATCTTTAGATAGTGGGAAGTCTGGGTTTGGTTCATCGGCAATGAGCTTTTTAGCAGCTTGACGACTAGTCGCACTCAATTTCTTACCACCCTCTCAAATGGGACCCAAATTAAGAGGTGGAACCTCATGATTTACAACATGATCAAGTTTTCTCTTTTTTACAGGTTCTTTACCCTCACCCTGGGGCGTGGTGGCCTTCGCATTATCCCTATAACAAGTAACAGATTAACAGTTAGACAGATAATAATCGCCTCATAAAAGAAAAAACATAAAACGATTATTGACAGAAGGAAAAAAAAAACGGTAGACATGGGTGTAAACAAAAGTCGATTAACTATTTTGGCTGAAAACAATCGGCTTTTGTTTATGTCTACAACTAACGATTAAAGTTACAAAAACTTACAGAAACATTAAAATTTTTTCCGGAACTTAATCGACTAACGAAAGCATAGAAGTAAACCGATTTTTACAACGAAAAAAAAAAAACGGGGAACGTGATTGTCAACAAAAACCGATTATTTTTTCCTGGCTCAAAACGATCGCCTTTTGCTCATGTTTACAACTAATGATTATATTTTAAAAAACTTAAGAAAAATTTCAGAATTTTCACGTAATCGGCTGACAAAATCATAAAAATAAACCGATTTTTTACAGGAAAAAAACGGTGGACATGGTTGTCAAGAAAAACCGATTAATATTTCTGGATAATCGGCTTGTGTGCATTATTAAAACTAACGATTATAATAATAAAAACTTACGCAAATTTTCAGAATTTTCATCTAACTTAATCGGATGTACATAACACTTATGTTGACCGATTAAATACATAACTCAATTGATGCCTGCCAGCTTACTCAACACAAAATATGAAACGATTAATTTGAGACAGCTCAAAAATCGTTGATTGATTAAATCAACTTGCAATGATTATGCCCTAGAATTCGAACAGACAAATATCAAAATTTCGAGGGAAAACAATCGTTGCATAAATAACTCAAAGATGAACGATTAGAATTAATCGGTTTACGAGCTAACAAACATCCAACGATTCTTGTTTCGATTCTTTTACAGAGGATGAACACGATGAAGAATCGTTCGGCGAGGCAATAAACATAAAACGATTCTGGGAAAAATTTGCGGACAGTTGATATTTAGTTCTTTGATTTCGAGTGCAAAATCAACTAAAGATTAGTTGGTTATTTTAAATATCCATTTAGTTCTTAAATACTTAGAGTTGCATGAGTACAATCGTATGAAAAAATTTCCATTTGAAGGATCTGAGAAAAGAAAACAAGCACACATAGAATGGATTTACAAAAAGATGGAGGAGTAATGAAATACAAGCACAAAGTCTACAACAGTACAAAAAGGATCTCCAACAGAAATATCCTACCAACATATCCACAATTTGGATTCCAGAAAAAATTAACCAATACAAATTCAAAGGAACCACTGAAGGGAGTTTCTGGATTGTCAAGTGCGGACGAGCAATTTATGAGTATGCTTTCAGATTCAAGAAAAAACATGCTATGGCAATGTATCCAAACTCGACTCCAAGTGAACAGATAAAAAATAAAAAAAACAGGCCTACTACAGTGAGGATATAATTAAGCTAAAAGTTTCAACCGAGTATCCTGATCCTGTTTTCCATTCAGAGTTACTGGATGCCACGCCGTTTGATGATGTACCATACGGTACCATCAGACTACGAATCGGAACAAGAGTAATGCTACTCAGAGACATACAAGTGGTAACAATTTTACAAGGCGCCCCAACGATCAGAATGGATGCTGCGGGTACTACACTGACAATTGTGGCTTTGCAAAAGAATTATATCAAGGCGGAGAGAATCAGTGGAGACGATTTGCATGAGATAGTTTACATAACCAGGGAGGTGTTTTACTCTATTATCTCATTTTCAAATAGGATAAATACAAACTTTCAATACTTAAACACAAAATTGGTCCAAAGGACCAATTTTGTTACAAACAGGTTCCTAAAGACTTTTAAAATATGATACTTTTTATAAAGACAGTATTCAGAACTATACTATTTATAAAGACATGTCTGGCCAAATGGCCCAATGCCCAGTCAACAAAGTGATACACAGTTACAAATTTGCCCCTACTTTCAAAATTAATTAAAAACAAAACCAAATTGCCCAATTTCAGTAACCAAACACTACAGTAAATAAAAAAATAATTGACGTTTAGACTAACACAGTAACATATGTATGAATTAGCCACTTATCTTTATCATTTGGATGGAATATTTTGTTAGTTGTAACTTGCAAGGGGTTGCGATTCTTTTATATACATGTTATGGCGATGTAGAGAAAGAAAGAATGTAGGTCTGAAAAGTTGCTGCAGAGGTTCATCGGGGTTCCACGTCAGTTTGTATACAACTAAACATGTTCCATCACTTATTCTCACACTTCTAGTTGCTGATATGAAAATCTCTCGTCTTTTGGGTAGCGTTTTGAGCAAAGAAAGGTTCTACAATTCAAATGGATCCTCGG
>JAJJMA010198076.1:47815-58476 GCA_023529015.1 Papaver nudicaule | reverse complement strand
ATTAATACCAGGTTAAAAATTGCTTTGTTTTGGTTTGTTATTTCTTATATGACTGTAGTAGTTGATTTACATATTTGAGAATCAGATTAAGCGGATTTTCCTTTTGAAGTTTCATGGCAGTTACTCTCTGAGGCACTGGCTCCAACTTCCGGATTGGCTTCCAACCTTAAGCTACTCTAGCGTTGGATGATGAGAGTGTAACGAAGGTGGGAGATGACAAAGTCGAGGATCTGCAATCTCTCGAAAGTTGCTTATTCGGATTTTTATGAGGGATCTTTGGGTCGGCGTATGTATTTCTTTTAGTAACTATCTCAAATGTGTATCTTATCTGTCTATCGCACCAATCCTTGGATAATCTGATATTTAGAACTTCACTGGGTCCTTTTTTTTTGTCGTGATTTATTTATGAAATAGTTGTTATTCCAAGTAATGCAGCGTGAAAGTGGAAACTGTGTGAGAAGTAGGTTTTTGAATTGGTTATATGCCATACATGGGGTTTCTTAGGTTTTAGTTCTGAGCTAAGTTTACTGTTTTCTGGCAACTACGAACGGAAAAAAAATTGCCAGTTCGAGGAACTGTGGAAGAAAACCATTTGGATGGTGAAAAAGATGACTTGAACCATTGTTGGCTCCCATTGTTGAGTTCATTTCAGAAGACATCCCTAAATATATTTTTTAAATTATCAACCATGGTTTCCTTGGTGTCTAACAGATTGTGGGCTTTTGGTTGAGAATAGATTAGGAAAAAATTCATGTTGTTTATGCTTTTCGCCAGGGAGGTCTTGAATGTTGGGGCTGATTACCGGTGCAAGATTTTGTGTCCCATTTTTCCGCAGAGTATCTCTTTAGTTGCAACCGTTAACCAGAAGCCTGTTTCAGATTCCGAATAAGAGCAGTCACTTTATGAACTTCACTGGGCAAAAAAGAGTGGCCCAAACATGATTTTGGTTTCAGGTAGTCATGATTGAACTTTAATATTATAGGTATACTATATTGGTTTTATGGACCATATCCAATAACACTTTGGTTAAAGATATACCTGTGTTTATATCAACAGTTGCTTGGTTTATACCATAGTACAGTCGCATTTCATTACCACACAACTAACACACACACTCCCCCTGGCTAAGTCTGGTGTAAAGTCAAAACTGGCATGCATTGTCAATAGAAATTTGTGTATTAGTAACATTACGTGATAGTGAAAAAGATTCACTCCCGTGGCGTTCTCCTAACATGTATGTCTAAGATTAAGAAATCGTAATGAAAGATGAAAACAAGATTCAAAACACTAAGTTTTAATTGCTGACCTTATCTTCAGTATTGCACAAAAATGGAAATGAACAAACCTTTCGGATTTGATTACTCAATTCAGGTGCTCATGATATTTTCAAATTTGGGTAAACTAGAAAATTAATATAAACAAAAAAGGGTAATACTGGAAGAAAAACATGTGCATCAAGTGCGTTTTATGAACTCAATCTATGATAAGTTTCACACAGTCAAAATCGAGGGGTGAATCTTCAAATTTGGAGACAATTTTGAAGACGGAAACTTGGAAATATAAAATCGGGTTTGTGTGGGCTTTCATGGCAAGCAATCTTTCTAACATTTAGGGCTACCAAAAGACAAAAAACAGAGAAATACAATTTTAAAAGATAGGCACGTACAATATTGAACAGTCCCGTGCCATCTGCAGCACGGGCAAATCCCTTGTATATATATATGGTATATTAAAGAGTTGTGATTCTGGGGCTTCAAGAAAAAGTGAAGCCCCCTGAATAATTGCCTCCACATAGCATTTTGGTTCTCCCCTATGTAATTTATCTTTTAATATCAAATTTACCTATTATGTTTAGTGTTTAATTAAGAAATAATTAACTTAACTTAACTAAACCCATAATCAGATTAATTAAAAATGATTAACATGGTATCATGGTATTACACCATCACCACCACCGCCGCCGCCACCGCCATACACCGTCTTCCTCAACCGCCATCGCCGTCGTCTTCCTCCACCACCACCCTCTTCTTCCACCACCACCACCACCCGTGCGGTTCAGACTCAAGATTTAGCAACATTGTCGCGAAGCAACAAAAGGTTTACCAACATTGTCGCGAATTATAACCCATGTCTTCCTCTTCTTTTCTTTCTAAAATACCCATCTATATTTAGACAGTAATACCTAAAAACTAGTGCTATCATGTAAATGTGTATCATGTAAATGTTTATCTTTAAGTTGAGAAAGATATAGATACTCATCTGAACTAGTGCTTTCATGTGAACAAACAGATTACCCGTGCATAAGGTCTGAAAGACCAATCTTTCTCCATCACCAATTTTATGTTTGCAAGGTGTTCGACAAAAGGTCTGAAAGATCAATTTTTATATCTACCATGGACTTGCGGCTAATAAGTAAGTACTTACGGCTCGTATGTTTGCGAACAATTTCGAACTTGTATTTACGGCTACAAAGTCTTCTTTTATTTAAGACGTAAGTATACGTTACGGCTGATAAGATTGAGTTACAAATAGCCGTAACTCAACTTGGTTTTCAGTAATGGCTGAAGCTAAAGGTTACGGCTACAAGTTCTTCTTGTTTAAGCCGTAAGTGTGGATTACGGCTGGTAATCTTGAGTTACAGGTAGCCGTAAGTAAACTCAGAGATTTTATGAAGATGACAAAACTTACGTCTATAAGATACACACTTACGGCTTGTTATTAAAAAGCTCTATGTTTCTATCATCATCCATGGATGCTCTGCAAATAGGCTATTAGTGCAAACTTGAAGCGCTCCACATTAAATAAGGCATTATTGCTACTTTTGATGGGGAATGATTTCAATGAATGGAATAAATAAGGAAAAAAGTGAAGTAGGAGAAGAGAGGAGAGGGGGAAAGTTTTTGATTTTTTAAGTTTTTTTTTTTTTTTTTTTTTTGTGGGATATATTAAGTATTTAAGTTTGTAATTAGGGTGGGAGTATATTAGGGTAAGAATTAGTATAAGGATAATTTAGACATTTCACTTTTTTAGACACTCCTTATAATGGCCGGCTGAATATTTGAAGTAAAAGTAGAGGGACTTCACTTTTTTGAAGCCCCGGAATCACAATTCATATTAAAACATAAATTTGTAATACTGTATACAATTTACAGATATGAATAGCACCGTTGATAGGTCACATTTAAGTAATTGGCCGGCGGCATTATCTTCCATCTGAAATTGAACAACTGAAAGTCAGAATCTGTTGATGAATGGATAGTTATAAATATAGTGAAAATTCAGTTAGAAAGAAATTGCAAAACTAGGGATAGAACGCAACATGGCTAAAACAAGCACCAAAATGCCTCCTAGTCTCTAGGGAGTTGTTAAGGTATAGAAAGGTCAAATGATGTTTCATAATTTTTCTCTCTTACTTTCCCGTCATTTCTCATGTTTTAATTTTCCCCCACAAAACAACACCACCAAAAATATATAGTTTCCCTCCTAAAACTTCTCTCAACCACAACACTCGAAATCCTCCACCATCACCCTTCATTTTCCTCTCACCACCCCCTACATTTTCCTCAAACTTTCTCACAAAGACATCTGCTTCCTCTTGTCCCCCAAACTTTGTGAGGAAGCGGATCACAATCCCAATCTTATTACCCATGGCTCTATCTATGCCACCTTTAAAATTCTTCTTTGCCATATTCCTTGTCTCTTCTTCCTTCCATTTTCTTCCTTCTGAATCAAAACTATCCAAGGACTACTACGCGAAATCATGCCCAAAATTTGAATCCATCATTCAAGATGTCATCACAACGAAACAAATCAACAACCCCACCAGCGCCGGCGCCACCCTGCGTCTCTTCTTCCATGACTGCATGGTTGAAGGTTGTGACGCTTCTGTACTCATAGCATCCAATTCCTTCAACAAAGCTGAACGTGACGCTGACATCAATCTTTCCCTCCCCGGAGACGCTTTTGATGTCGTTGTTCGCGCCAAAACTGCTCTTGAGCTTGCCTGTCCCGGTATTGTTTCTTGTTCTGACATTCTTGCTGTGGCTGCAAGAGACCTTGTAACCATGGTTGGAGGTCCATTCTACAATGTCCGACTGGGTCGTAAAGATGGGTTTGTGTCACAAGCTTCCCGTGTCCCAGCTAATTTGCCTAAATCTGAAATGCCAATGGATGAAATCATCAAGCTGTTCCACGCAAAGGGATTCTCTGTCGAAGAAATGGTAGCTCTTACTGGTGCACACACGATTGGTTTTTCTCATTGTAAAGAATTTGCCGATAGACTCTTCAGCCACAGCAAGACATCTCAAGTCGATCCTGACTTGAACCCAAAATTCGCCGAGGGATTGAAGAAAGTTTGTGGTTCATACAAGACCAACCCAACCATGTCTGCTTTTAACGACGTGATTACACCAAACAAATTCGATAACATGTACTATCAGAATATACAAAGAGGTTTGGGTTTATTAGCTTCTGACAATGCATTGATTAAACACCCCAGGACTAAGAATTTCACTATATTGTATGCAACAAATCAGACAGCATTCTTTGAGGCATTCTCTCATGCAATGGAGAAACTTAGTGTGCTGGGGATAAAGACTGGACACAAGGGAGAGGTTCGACACCGATGTGATGCCTTCAACTCCATTAAGGTTTAAACAAAGAAAATTACTGTTATTCAGATATGAGTCAGAATGTTGATTGCTTATAATCAGATATGGGATTAGTTAAAGATGATAAAATGGGTGTGAATGATTTCCATTCAAAACAAATCAGAGCCCCATTTTTTCTGTTCTTTTGGTTAAAATTTGAGTGTGAAGTTTTACCTTATTTGTATAAGCATTCTTTTCATTTTATTTGTTGTACGTAATTTGAGTAATTTACTAAAACAGAATTGAATAAATTGTATTGACCTTGTAACTTGATTTCAACTGTTTACACCTGTGGTGGAGATCCCCGGTGGAACGTGCAGTGAGTTGATGACAGTCCCCTTTTTCACCAAGAATTCTTTTATTTACTTTTGCTCATACATTCTGCAACAAGGAACAATATCTAGTTTGGACTAAATAAATTAAGGAACAAGAATTTGAAACAGAAGAGGAAAAAGAATTCAACCAAAGAAAGAATTTTACAGTGACAGCAAGGTGTTGTCTTTACAGTGCTCCAGTAACAAAAACAGGATCTATCCATCCATTAGCCATCTTCGAAAAAGGAACAGATGGAAAACAAATAATGGTGGCATCTGAACCGCGTATATTTTTAGCAAGGTTTCCTCTTATCAAGCTTGATGTTGATATTATACCATTTCTTTTTCTTAATCCGATCCCTTGTCGTGCTAGGTTTCTTCTCTCTGGATGGAGTGTCTTCTTCTTCCTCCACCTCTTCTTCTTCTTGTTCTTCTTTCTCTTCTTCTTGATCTTCCTCTTCCTCTTCTCTTTCCTCCTTTTTAGAATGCTTAAAGGAATCCTTGAAGGAATGTCTCATCTTTCTACTACTTGAGCTACGTTTTAGGGCTGGACCATTTGTATATGAAGCATGAATTGCATTCCTTTGCTTAAGAAGCTCATCTATCTGAAGGAAAGAAACAGAAAGGTTTTAAATTTCTATAACTAAAATACCATTGTGCAAACTATGAAACTAGGACAGAAGAGCTATGAAGAATATGGACTCACGGACTGCATTTCTTGTGCATATCTACTTGTCATCTCAGTGAACTGAGCCAAGACCTGTTAATTCCAGATATTAGTATATGCTTTAAGGATACAATCTCCAATTACGTCAACAGGGAACAATATGTTTGAAGTAAGAATGTCCAAACCTCTCGGTACTCTTTCTCAAACTTTGAGAGCTCTACCCTCTTACTTAGGATTTGAGTTTCCACATCCCTAAGTTGCCCTTTTTCTTCTGAAAATGGAGCAGCGCAAACAACTTCTATTGTATAGCTAGCACTTTTGAAAAAGTTGTCGCCTAGAAATATATTAATTTACATCAGACAAAGTATGGGAAGCGAAATTAGGGCATACAAGATTGCAGGATGAAGAAAAGTAGCAGGTTCTACTGTATTTGTTACGAAGGCACAAAACTCACCGTAAACAGCAAAGACATGGGTGCCTGCTTTTAGCTCGGTCAATTCACATGGCTGAAATCCATCCAATTTTCTGAAAAAGGTGGCATCAGGATCTTTTGCAGATCCCACCTGTATTGTTACATTCAACAGTTAAAATCTAAGGATAGATCAAAGAAGAAATGCCTTCTTTTGAAACTAAAATTCAAAATAATTTAGTGTTACTCACCGAGCTTGCTGTTTGTTCTAATCGGTACACAGGAAAGCCAAGAAAATACATCCCTGCAGATGTAACCTTTCCTGTTTTCGCACTGTCCTCCTACACCAGGAATTATGCAATTATTATTTGTCACGTCTCTAACGATGCACTTTGTCACGTCTCAACTTCAGAATGTTCATATACCAAGCATGTCTAAGATTTGGCAAACAGCATATTTGAATTCCACAAATTAAGAACCTCCGAAAAGTTTTAAAGTACCTGAAGTACAAGGCTCAATCCACCATCTTCTTCCTGCTCAAAGTACAGCAGCTGCATAAAACAGGTCAAAGGGATTATACAACGTATACTGTAAAGGAATCCAAGTACAAGCTTGCTGGCATGAAAACCAAACAGCAGCAGGCAGACAACAAATTTCTGGATCTCTCCATACAAGAAGTTCTCTAACGAGAAAAAAATTAATACTTAACACAAACCTTGAACTTGCTTTTATCTGGTGATTGCACTCGACACACTAACCCAGCTTGTGCTTCCCATTCTGTAATCGTTACAGAATAGAAGTGAGCACATTGTTTCTCTACCTGTAAATAGATGACAAAAGGTTTAGAGCTTCTCCCAGTTCCCACTATGTGATACAGCACAAGATTAATGTAAAAAAAGAAAAGAGAAGGAGAAGAAAGAAACCTAACCTTCTTACCGAACGGTTGCCCCAGGTCAAGTGGACGAACTGTTACCTCACCATTCAGTGCCTCTTCAAGGATAGTTGCAGACACAGTAGTCTTGATAGGAACTCCAAGCTTACTATAGAGCAGAAATAAGAAGCGAGGATCAAATTCTTGTATCATTCATAGTGTCCAGTCCAGATGTCCATGGAAACAATACTCTCTTCACAAGTAACTACGCAGAACTGACTCTAATCGACCTTACCTGAAAAGTGCGGCAAACATGGTGTTAACAGCTCCTAAACTTGAAAGATCAACCTCCAATTCTTGACTTTCTGATTCCACAGCCTATATAAAATCAATAAAATACAAACCTTATAAGTTACAATCCACTCTTAATTCTTACTAAATGCACAAGGTAAATCAACTCTATACAAATCCCAGACTTCATATAAACTACGACATCGAAACTATACTTAAGAACCAAAACAAAATTTCATACATACTATCTGCATGTGAATAACTTACTTCAAAACCAGCAGAATCAAACTGCCGCCTTTTGTCTGGATCAGATAAAATGTTATACGAAAACGTAACCTCCTTAAAAGTATCTGCTGCTTTAGGATCATTAGCGTTTTTGTCTGGATGATACCTGAAAAATTCAACACACAATACATCCAACACAACAGAATGAGGAACCCAATACTCATCAAGCACACAATAAAGACAGCAACAAACAAAACCAGTGTTGTAGAATTTGAATAATTAGCATATTGTTAGAGTTAATTCTGAAACCCTAACATTTAAACCTAAAACTATGAAAACGTTATTAACACAGAAAAGAAAAAAGAACATACTTGAGAGCCATTTTTCGATAAGCGGATTTAATTTCTTGATCTGTAGCGTTTCTAGAGATACCAAGAACTTCATATGGATCTCTTCTTTGTTGTTGTTGTTGCTGCTTTCCAACTTCATCTTTCTTTACCCCACTCTTCTTTGAGTGAGTCGACATTTTCTTCACTTACTTCCCCAAATCCTTCAAACCCTTTAATTTTCTTCACAAATCCTTGAAAACCTTTGGTTGAATTCTCATTCTCACTCCAAATTCTATCATTAATTAATTTCTAGACTAGATACCTTCAAAACCCAGTTTCCAAATTTTCAAAAAAAAAAAAAAGAAGAGTTATTTAGAAGTTTATATTTGAAAAAGGGGCTGTAACTGTAAGAATCTATCTACTACACGCAGAAAGGACTCACCTTTTTCATTCCATTTTCAAATTCATTCATTCATACATTCCTTCTCCTTTGGGTAGTCAGTCAGTGATATAAGAACAGTCTCCATTTTTGTTTGTTTCTTTCTTTCTTACAACACTCTTTAACACTGTTTATTATACACTGCTGTGTGTGGGATGGGGATGTATAAAGTGAAAACCTAAAAGAGAAAACACAAATTTAATTTTTTACATATAAAGAGAAAAATGGCGCATTTGTAGGCTTTATTAATTTGTTTTCTTTTTCCTCTCTATAGAGATTCTCTACATTCAATAGCTAGTCAACAGCTCATGCGCCCATAAAGTGAGAGGAGTTGCTCAGCTCATGCGCCCATCCAGAATCCAGTTGTTCTTTCTTCTGGTGAACTCGGTTTGAATCCGATTCATATGACTCATCTGAGTTAACTTGGTTGAATTGCAGTTGATCTCGAATTTCGGTCTTGTCTCGGGCCCGGAATTTTATCTAGGAGAGATTCTCAGTGACATTTCAGACTCTTTATTTTCAAATTTTATACCCAAACATGTGTGTCAAGCATTTTTGCGCACTTTGCATATTTATAGGTAATAAAATGAAATTTCTTTCTTTTTTTTTTTTTTTTTTTTGGAAAATCTAAGAACCTTTTCATTAATGGAAATTCGAGGTTACATTGAGTTGAAGATCGAAAATAAGAGAATACAAAGAACCATAAACATACCGTAGAAATACAATACCGAAAAATCCGACAAGAGAAAGAGAAGGATTAACGGAGTAAGACAAATACAAGTATGAATAAGATCCGATTGAATCGGAGGAAGAATGGTTATACTCGGAAATATATTCCAACCATTTTGTTTGTTTTTCTTCTATAAAAAGGTATGCTCCCAAAATAGGAGTGATTTGCTCAAATCTCTTGTAACTAGTGATGAAACTTCCGTCGTCAAATAAATCACCGATGAAGATCCCGTCGCCGAAAAGATAGATGATGAAGATTCCGTCGCCGGAGACAACTATGATGAAGTTTTCGTCGTTGGAATACATCCCTAGTGATCACTGGCGGAGCCAGGTTTCCACACCGGGGGGGGGCTAATTTTTTTTTTTAGAGTTTCTAGTTATAGTGAAGGTGGGCTAATTTTTTTTTTTTTTTTTATAGGGGGCGAAATGTGATTTGGTAAGAATTAGGGGGGTGCTACAGCACCCCCTAGCCCACTACTGGCTCCGCCAGTGCTAGTGATCTTAAAACCCAAAACAACCAAGAACCGCCATTAAAAGGTACAAAAACCTCCTTGAAGGAGTAGATAAAACCACCTTGAAGGTGTAGATAAACCTCCTTGAAGGAGTAGAAAAACCTCACCAAATGGTAAGTAAAAGACATCGAAATAACCTAAACTAAGCAACTAATCTATGAAAACAAGGGAAATGAGTTGTGACCTGCTCAGATCCGGTCTTAAATGACCAGATCTGAGCAGTGAAGATGGAACTTTAGATGGGTTTTTTTGAGGAAGAAGGGAGAGCTAGAGAGGAGAGAGAGTTTTTTTTTTTTTTTTGACTATGTATGTCCGATAATAAAATGAAACAATATCAACTTTTGAGAAAAGTGAAAAATTGTAGGTTTTGTATCTGATTTTTATACTCCCTCTGTTACATTTATATAGGCGGAGAGGCCAATTCTCTAAGATTAAGAAATTTTTTTGAATTCATAACTTTCTATGTTTTTTCCTGTTTTATCCCTTGTCTTTTCTTCAACTCAACTACCCATGTATCATAAATAGGGGTGTGAGTGGAAAATTTTATCTTGAAACTAGAAATCCGTCTATAATTTGAAACATTGAAAAGTCCAAATTCCGCCTGTATAAATGTAACGGAAGGAGTAGCAAGATTTATATATTGCTCCTCAACTTGGTATCTTTTTCCGGCAGTACCTCGGCCCTTTTAGTGGAATCTCAGTCGTCTCGGCAACTTTTTCGGCCTAATCTCGTATCTCGGTTGTCTCGACCGAGATTGACTACAATAACATCCATTCATTTATATTGAAAAGAATAGAACTAAGTAACACTGTGAATATAGAGTAGTGTCTACAAACTGTCTCAAAGTTGTTAACCGAAAGACTAAATCAGTGATAGCTAAGTTCATATCAGAACACCAAGGCGCATTCATAAAAGGAAAACAAATCTTAAATGGTATTTTCATTGTTGTAGAGTTAATTAATGGCAGAGTTGATTAAGTCTGACATGCACATATTAGCAGTATGGTTGATCAAACCACACAGGAAGCAGATAGGTGGACAGTTAAGATATACATATTGGATCCAAATTGGAATCTGAAAAAGAAGGGGTACCGAAATACTACCAACTTTTTGTTTTGGCTCGTGAGTCTTATGGTAAAAGTCTGGACGATCTCAAAAATCAATATCCAAACCTCTAACTGGAGTAATCTCGACAGTTAGGCAATAACGTACTACTTGGTGCTTTAA
>JAJJMA010198076.1:0-22815 GCA_023529015.1 Papaver nudicaule | reverse complement strand
CCTTCAACCATCTTTGAGATTGAGATACAATTACACTCGTGTTTTTCAGGCTTCTGATGATCCTAAGCATATTCATAACATGATGTGCAGAACAATATTCTAGAAAAGACCCAATTCCTCCATGCTATAACAATTAACCCATTTCAATACGAAAATCAGAAAATAAAAATAATACATACAGTTTTCGGTCCAATTCCTTTGTACCCACGGAGCTCATTCTTAGCATCATCAATCGACAAGTTTCGTAGATACTCCAAACACAATTTCCCTTTCCTTTCAAGTAAACCAGTCAATAAATTCTTAATACAAGCAGCTTTTGTCACAGCTAAACCACCACATTTTATTGCATTCTCTATACATTTCGAATCTGCTGCAAGAACCTTCAAACAAACAACAACAATAAATTACTCAAACCCCAAAGACAAATTCTAGCAAACCCCAAAAGAAAAGATCAAATTTTTACTCACATTTTCCCAAGTTGGAAAGGCAGATTTGAGAGAATCAAAAGCCTTCTTTGAGTTAATCTCAGTAGTATTCTGTGATAATAGGGTTCTTACTAAACCATCCAATACAGGCTCATCATCCAACGGTGCAGACTTAGCCTCACTAGGGTTTGAATGGGTTGAAACGGTAGAATGAGGGGAACCCAGAAGAGGGATTCTACGGTACTTGGCGAATTCTTCAGGGAAACCATGAAAATCCAATAATTTGTCTCTAACGAGTCTGCATTCTTCAGGTGTTGGTCGATTGTTTGTCGGGTGGGGTGCATTGGGACTTGTTTTTCTAGGGGTTTTCTTAGGGTTTCCATTGGAACACTGAAGCTTTCTCTTGGAATTTCTAAGCATTTTCTCACAAACACACAGAAATGAGGAAGTTGGAGGACTACTGGAGGGGAAAATATGGACAGGGAATTAGATTCTTATTATTACACCCCACTTACACCCTTACCTGCAACTTGCATTTGTGATTCTGTGAACTTTTGGCCGGGGTTAGTGTAAAGTCCGGGGAAGACTAGTTTCATATTTCTGTTGTCCGGCAGCAGTTTGAACATGGGCAGAGAAGAGAAGGTCAAAATCCGGCACCACGAATAACTTAAAGCCAATGCTCCATTGCAGTGGCAATAAGCTAAAATATTCTGTAGAGGTGTTTGGCACAAGGATTCATAGTCTTCAATTTGATTTGGAATCATCAATACAATTTTCTGTCCAGTCCATTCCCTTGAAACTCTTTCTAGGGTAAGTAACAGTTTCGGTTGTTTTTAGTTATCACAAACTACTTTAGCTGAAATCTACAAACGCAGACACAACTAGCTAAGCAGCAACATACAAGGGATATGTTTGCATTAGTAAGCTGTAAACACTATAACCCATTTATCTCCATATTGTCGCAACAATATATCAATCTAAGCAAAAGAGAGCTTCTATGAGAAAAAGAAAATCTATTCTCCGTCAAATCAGACTTGCGGGTCACTTCCCGTCATCACAAATTGTCAGTAAAAATCAGAAAGATGATAAAACACCTTTGAATATTAATTGATGTACAAGATTTTGAAACAGGTTGCAACACAGGAAACAGGAATACGATGGACGTTCCTGCTTATAGTTGTTGAAGAAATAGTAATCACATTGGTGGATGTCGTCTGACACGAGGTGCAAGGGCGAGGAGAATCTTCTTCCTTGGTCCCTGTCAATTATCAAAACAGACCTCATAAGAAACACACCACACAACTCATTTTATGGAATATTAGTTCTAGGATATGTATAATTGGCACCTGTACATCTCGTGTAATGCATTAACTTCTAGACAGGCAGACTACACAATTTTTGGCATTTGTAGTTCACTTTAAGCTAAGGTGGTAACTAATCATAACTTGTACATTTAATGGAAACACTGAGAAGAGAAAACACAGTACCATTGGTATTCCTAACTCTTTGAGGTCGCTGTCCCCCATCTGCCTCAAGGCAGGCATGTCCACCTACAGATAAGATATAATATGCAGAAAAATTAGACACGATGGAGCTATGACTACAGCAGGAGCTTCAATTCGTCATTTACTCTTAATATGTAAATGGTATGTAGTTTGATAAAGGCGACATCAGGATTCTTCCATATTTTCTTACACTGAAAAACATTCATACAACACCACAGCCATGGTACTAGATATCATGAAAAGCAAAGTTCTCTTGCTTCTATCATGTGTTTCTTTAGTCCTTATCGATGTATTTAGCTTCTCACAAAGGCTCTAATAACATCAAATTGCCCTCCAAAATGTTAAGTACAAACAGACCTTCTAAAATAGACAGACAGACAGTCTACACCAATGATAACCTGAATGTTCAGCTAGACAATTACTTAGATTCTAAATTCTGAAATATGCTGAGTCATTTTTCCAGGTACAGTAAAAATTTCAGATATACATCTTTTGAAAAGAGCAGTATCTAGTTACCTACACACATCATATGCAAGTACTGAGCTAATAATGGCAAGTTTATTTCAATCATTCTAGTCCATAGAAAGTTAGCAACATAACGTATTTGTTAAATAAGCGCAGAAGATTATATGAGGATATAGTAAAAAGAAACTAAATGAAAGAAGGGCACTTACTTCCTCAGCTTGAAACATGATAGAATATTTACCCAAACCAAGTGTTTGTAACAGGCTAGCAACAGTAACTGGTTGCTCACCCTAGGAAAGCAAAAGAAAAGACAGGAAGGTTAAGGAACTAACCATATTTTCACATATAAAACACTGACAAACCCCACTAAGCAAGCATTATAATAGCTTTCAGCATGACTACATCTACTTGTACACCTGGGGGCCTGGTCACTAACAAAGTATGATTCCACTAAGCAAGCAATACAATAGCATTTAGCAGTACCTATTTATATTTCTTGTTAAGTAATAATAACAGCTTAGCATCAAGAGAACCGACAACTTATAGTTTTCCTTTTTGAAAAAACGACCAAATAAAACAGAAATTAAGCAATAGGTGCACTGTACCATATATGGGCTTTTCTGCACGATTCCAGAGGCAGTTTGTGGAGCAAGCCGGAGTACTGGTTTTGCACCCTCAACAGGTAAGGTAGATTTTTGCACTAAAGTTGCTGGCCTCGGAACAGATATGGCATCTCTATTTATCATAGGAGAGGGTCTTGGAGCTTCAACTGGCCTAACTTGTCCACGGACTTCCATTACCCTTGGCGGCGAAACACCTCTAGATCTGGATGTGCTTACAAGCCTATCAGGGGATCTCCGCCTTAACCCATCCAAATTCCAGGCCGCATAAGATTTCCTGTATGATTCCATCTCTAGGTCATCTTGACTTCTTGCAGGAGGCACACGCCTTACAAGACCAGTTTCCTTTGGCTCTCTCTCACGCTCTCGTGGATCGATTCTCAAAGGGGGCAAAAGTGTTCTTGACAACTTTTCACGAAGATCCATGCTAAGTTCTTTTTTGCGCATGAGTTTGAATCGTAGGTCATCTTTATTAACTTGGGTACCTTTAGTCATTTAAGTATCAGGTCAGAGGTCTTTTAGATATAAACGAATTAAAATGATAATGAATGCTTGTCTAACGGTGTACAGAGACGTATTGCTTGCTACAATCTATAGTACGACCATCAGCCGAAATCCTATTACCTTGACGCTTCTGCCTGCATTGCAAAGATATGTTCATCACTATCAATACCAAACAATTATTATCTGAACATCTTCAGAAGAAACTACAAATCGATTACAGTGAGTCTTTGCGCTAAAAAACCAATGCATGTTTTGTAACAGCTTACAGGCTTGTTTCTAGCTTTTCAGGTCAATTCTGCATTAAAGGCTTCCATTTTCCAAACATATGTAAGTGTAGCATGGGAAGGCCAAAAAACATTCACCCAAAAATGATGTCCAACCAACTTCTAATGAAAACAATTCGAACTTATTGTTGCATTCACCAAATTGAAATATCTAAGAAGATCAATACTTCCAAAATCATTGTAATACTGTACGAAATAAATACATCCAAATGTAAAGTTCAATCGTTAGTATTATCATACCGTTTGTTGTTGTGAGGATGATCTCCTCCATTCCCCAATCTATCTCTTACTGATCGTTTATTTCCGGACACACTTACATAATCAGAACGAAATGACCCAGGAGTTCTCTTCACAACCTACAAATCAGAAATACCCAATATCATCAAACAAAGTAACCACGGAAACCCTAACTGTATGTGAAATGAACCAAAAATAATGAAAATTGAGCTGATAACATAGAGAAAAATAAGAAAAACCCTAAAATTTGAGTAGTACCTGACCAGTATTCCCCAAGGTAATAGTAACCTGGGGTTTCGACATTTGTTAGCTCTTTTAAACTTTTAATCTACCAAGTTTGTTTGTTTTGTTTGTTTGATGCTCTGAAAATCTGATTTAATCAAGTAAACCCTAAAAAATTGAATGAAAGAAAATAATCATTAATCAAAATGAAGGGCGCCAAGAAATACGAAGTTTACTATACATTTTTGCTTCTCTTCCAAGCTCAAGCTCAATCTTTCAGTTTTCCACCCTGTAGAAAAAATCAGACGAAATCTTGAGTGTAAAGAACAACAACTTACACAGAATTTGTATATGTAGAGAGAAAGTGGAGAGACCTGAGATTTCTTCGAGGGGTTTGGCGTGGAGATTTCGTGAGGAGGGATAAGAAAAAGTAAAACCCTAGAAATTGGATTTTGATTATGAAATCTACAATACAATGGGATTAGGGGACGAAGGAGTAATAATGAATAATAAAGAAAGGCACTGCCCAGACACAACAGAGAGAGAGGGTGGGACCCACTCTCTTGGAGGAGGACTACAGGAGTGACCCAAAATGCAGTCGCTTTCTATTGGAGTGTGCATCACTTTGATTTTTACATTTTGAGGGGATAAAATTTGGCAGCTTGGTGGTTAAGTATTTTTGATCTAGTGGTATTATAATCAACCATTAAAATTTATGAACCGCGTATTATCAATGGGAATTTTAATAAAGTACCCCTATTTTCAAATATACTAAATTAAAGTACTTCCGTTTTTTTAAACTTTTCTGAAATACCCTTTTGTTGACCGTTTTTTTCAGAAAACGGTAACTGACCATTAGTTGTTGTTAACTGCTAGGTGCCACCTGTAAAAAGACCAAGAAACCCTTTATATGAGCGAACTCACTGAAATGAAATTAAACTCCATTTTCAGTGAGTTATTCAACCTGCAAACAACAAGACTCATATGTCCAAATATACATCATTTCAACAACAAAATCTGCATAAAACAAGTTCATTTCATAGATAAATACGTCCAACAAAACATAGTTGTTCATTGATCAAATACTATTCGAGTAAACACAATTATTCACAGATAAAGAAACCTGCAAACATTCATACCATTCAACTAAACTTCAATCATTTCTTTGTAAAGTTTTGGTTCACTCTTTGATGAACAGTTCCAAAAACTCCTGAGAAAGTCTGGTTCATTTGTTGCTGATTTGAAGTTCCAGCAGAAACAAATGCAGGTGGAGTCTTCTTTGCAGTCTTCTTTGTAGTCCTCACTTGAGATGTCTCCCCTTGAACATTGGTACTTTTCTTCTTTGATGCAGTCTTCTTTGCAGGTACAGGTGCATCAACAAAGTTAAAGGTAGCAGCATCCACCTAAGTTCTTGGTCTCTTCCCTTTAAAATTCTGACCAACATCACCACCTTTGCAACCTGCCTTGTTGTGTTCAGCTGAACCACACTGGCTACACTTATAATGCCTTGGTTGGTATTGTGGTTCATCCCATCCTCTCAATGCAGTAACAATGAATGTTTCTAAACTTCACCTTTCCTCTATCAATGTTGCCACTGTCACATACAAACAGCATATATTAGGCTCAAACTTCATTTTCAAATGATAAGTTATACATGAAACTAACAGTACACTTTGGACCATTTTTAAACTATACAAAGTTTATGATCAATACTAACAGTACACTAAAAGAACCCACTTATGATTCTTACACAGTTATATGAAATCAAAAATGATACAGGATACTAAAGCAATATGTACAAGGTAAATATGAAGGTCCTAAAGAACTTGTCCCAATTAGAGTAAGAAGAACTGAACAAACTAACTACCAAGCATTTAAATCAGTTCATTTAAATCATCATCTAATTAAATCATGTAAAAAAGTGAGGGTACTGTGATTATCATCTAATTAAATCATTTCATTATGTTAACATTTGACTAAACCATATATTATTTAATCTGCAGCATACAAAAGCAATTGTTTTACCCATCTTGCTTAAACATTATACTAACACAATAACCCAACTGCAGGATTAGCTAATAAACTAAGGGTCTGGAGCTTGACTTTCAAATGCAATAACTCACAGTTAGTATATGATAGACAATATCGACAGTGTGGTGATAATGGACCCTTAAAAGCCGTCTGTATACATGCCATTCTTCAATAGAATAAATGAGTCTTTACATGTGAGAGATTACTTTACTTAGCTAGGACATATTGTAATCTAATAAGCTTAGTTACTCCGAACTTCATGTCAAAAGTACACATCCACATAAACTATTGCAACAATTTCTTATCAGTAAAATGCATTTTCAGACCATATTTCATACGGCCAAGTAAACAATCAATAAATGAGGATTTTTATGGGTTATTTGGTTTTAAAATCAACTAAAATCCCCAATATTCTTCACAGACAAAATAAAAACATAAAGAAATTCGAAACAACCGAGATTCGTCACCAAAAGCATAAAGAAATGATAGAAACAGATAAGAATCTTCGATCAAAGTCACTTTTATCAATAAAAATCAACTTCAACACATCATGCAAGTACAGATTCAACATATAAAGTTAGGGTCACCTTGATATTACCTTCTCCTTCTCCATCATCGATGAGCTTCTATCATCATTTGGGTTCATCTCATCTGAAGAAGGGAATCGATTGGTATGAGTCAAATCAAAACCTAAAAATCGCATATCTATCGCCTCTATGTTCTCTCCTCCCTCTGTGTTCGAAAACAAAAGAGAAGCTTCTCTCTTTCTCACGATATTAGGTTTAGTAAGGGTGCAACTGTAATTTGGCCCATTAATTTGACTGGACTTTTGACTTTTGTTGACTATTGACTAACTAAAGACTTTTTTGATGGAAAACTGAACGGTAGGGGCACTTTAGAAAAGTGCAATCTTTCGGGGGTACTTTATTTGTCAACATTGTCTTTCGGGGGTACTTTATCAAATTTCCCATTATCAATTCAGTTCATGGATGTAATTTTTTAATTTAACAAATATTTTTGTTCGCATTAGGATGCCCAGCCACATGTAAAAAAATAGTTGGCTTTGATGTTGTTAGAAAAAAAAAATCGAGTATAAGAGGAATGCGTTCATCTCCTTAGAGCAAGCACTACGGTGCTCAAATTGTATGCATTTTGCACACAATACAGGTCGGAAAAAACCCAGCAAAAATGCAAGTACTATGGTTGAGAGGCGGCCATCGAGTGGCCGCCCACTTTCTGGGGTCGCACACTGAGTGTCCGCCCCACAGTCAATGTTTGACCTTGACCAGGCGGCCAATGAATGTCCGCCTGGTAAGCAGAAATCATCAGAAACCACTCAGACGATGCTTCAACTGGTGCATATGGAGCTATGGCGGCTGTTGGATTAGTCCAGAATCCGACAGCAAAAACCATCGATAAACCTACGGGTTTCGTATGGTATCTTGATTCTTATATGGATCACTTTGTAATTTATTTTTGGTTGTAAGTATTTTAGCCCCAGAGATGTTCGCAGATAGTAGCACAAATCTTAATATCTAGTCTGTATAGGGTTTTAGTTATTAGGCCGCCTTAGGCTGTTAGGGTGGGTCTATATCTAGTTGTTACTCTTGTAATGTTCCCCTAAAAAGGAACTGGAGTATTTCCTCCTTAAAGAAATTGAATGACCTATTAACATCAGAAACCACTCAGGTTTCCCCCACTTCTTCTTCTTCTTCCCCATTTTTTCTCTAATAACTCTCACACCTTCATTTTACCCCCTTTCGTTTTTGATGATGTTATTGGTGGATTCATCTCCCAATTTTTGAAGGGTTTGTTCTACACTTGAAGGTGGTTATCATGCATGTTTCGATTTCATTTTTCATCCACGAAATCAACAAAGGTATGTAGTTTGTTATTTAGGGTTCATAGTTTTTGTTGTTGTTGAAATTCAAGAAATTGTGATGTGTTGTTCGTGTTTGCTTGATTACATACTAGACTATCATTGTAGACATACCAATTAACATAAGAACAAGTTTAATTAGATTATAAATAGAGTTGTGGCACTAACATATCCACTACATTTAAGTAATTGAAATAGACATTAAAATGAAATTAGATTTATCTATAGAATTGGAAAAAAACATACCAGAGAGTTATAACAAAAAACGGAATTAGCTATCCCCTCATTGGGAATCCTCAATGTTGTTGTTGTTGTTTGTTGTTATTGTGAATCATTGGATGGTAGGGAGGTGGTGATGAAGGGGATGAAGATGATGAAGGGTGGGTTACCGAATAACCCAAGTGTGTTGGTAAAAGGAGTAGGAGATGATTGGCAAGCACGATTAATGGGTACTTCACTAGACATATGGTGGTGAAGGGTGAGTAGATGTTAGAGGATAAAAGGGTGAAGAATGATATGATTGTGATCCTTGGAAAGAAGCTTGTGGGTTTTGATATGCATGAGTTTGAGCTTGAAACTCTTGATTTTGTCTTTACAAAATAGCCTTTTGTTTATTGCAGTACTATGCTTGTCCATCCGGGGGTAGCCTTGAATAATCGAAGGTCATTATCTTCGCATCTTTTTCCTATACTAGGCGCCTCGCTTATCGATCATTTGTTATGACCATTTGGCTAAAAAGATTCATTTATGCTTGTTGAATTGGTTGGTTCCTCTCTTGTGTTTTTTGTAAGTAACCAATAAGACAACTCGATGAAGATGAAATCGAAGAGGAGCCATCCGAATTTGAAGGGGACCCTTGGAGTGATGATACCTTTGTGATTGTGTTGTTGGGTACTACCCTCAATTTCTTCTTTTTGCACTCACGTTTGGGGCGTGGTTGAGGGATTTAATCAATTTTTGGGCTATTGGTAAACAATCGTTGCGGTTTAGGAAATTGGGGTACATCTTGTGGGGATGATTGAGTTGGTGGGGAAGGTTGAGAGACTCTTGTGAGCATAGGATCATCATCCGAATCTACTCCGAGAAAAAATTCATTTGGTAGGTGTAGAGGTTTTTTTAACCTTTACTTGTGTCCTCTCCAACGCTTGTATTCGGCATCGAGAGCAAAATGCGAGTTGTTCTCCGCGAAATATACGGACCTCGCTAGAAGAATCTTCAAATGAGGCAAACGTTTTGTTATTATCATTGGTGCAATAAGGAGGTTAGTGTATACATGAATTTTAAATTTAATGTAATGAAATTCTTCGTAACTTACCAAATTGTCATCATTAAAATCCTGATGGAGCCTCATTTGTTTAACTACATACTTTTCAAATCCTTCACACTCTTTAATAGTTGTTCTTATCCTTCATTGAATCCCTTGTTGATCGCGAAAGTTCACATTTCCTCCCGGATTGAAAAGTGTGAATGTTAACAAAACATGACCCATGTTGTAAGTCTTATCCGGCTCATTCTCCCTTTGCATTTGCACAAAATAATAAGCTCTTATTAGAGCACTTAGCTCAATGGGATCGTAATTCTTTCTAGCCCTTTGTTTTTTTTTGTTGGGTTGTTAGTTCATTTGGTGGTTTTTGTGGTTGTTGTGATGATGTTAGTTCCATTGGTGTTTCTTGGGATTGTGTTGTATCCATGACGTTTGAGTAAAATACTTGAGAGATGGAGGTAGAGCTTGAGAGAAAAATATTGTATTTGGATATAAGACTTGGTGTGTTTTTGGAAGGTCAAAAATGGTGTGTTTATATAGGCAATGGGTAAATTTTGAATCAAATGGGTATAGATCCGTTGGATTAACAGTAAATTGATTTGATGGTAGATCAGAGGGCTGCCAGGGGTTGATAGAAAATTTGAACGGCTATAATTTTAGGCGATCATTCAGTGGCCGCCCATGGGCGCTCTTTGAGTGGCCGCCAAGTTTGAATTTTGCGAAATCCCGTCATTAATAACATTTTACGCGTTTTTGGTAAATTGATTGGAGCAATTTGGATTAAAATTATTACCATATTTAAAGGGATTCTTTGCCACTTAAAACAAACCACATTCATTTATTGAACATAAAAATTACATTGATTTAAAATTACATTGCTAATAATTAAACGCCTACACTAGAAATTTAAAACTAAACCAGATAGAAACAACAACATAGGCGGGCGGTTACGTATAGATATGGATTACTCCATCATCGCTTGAATTATCAACGTTGACTATCTGCCTCATCATAATAGCCCTCTGTTGTTTTTTATAGTACCTACGCGCGGCCGGGTCGAGCTGCGTGAGATCCACTGACATAAAAGTCGCTTCTTCTTCTTCTTGTGCTTGCTCCTCTGCTCGAGACGTAGAAGCTTGTTGTGTCGCCATCATATTGACCCAAATTTGTTGTTGTTGCAATCGTGTTGCTTCCTTGCGCGCATGGTGTTCTTTCATATACTCTAATAGGTCGTCTTTCCCTGCATTAAGTTCAGATAACTCAACATTTTCATCCTTAATAATATCCTTCCTTATATCTTTTTGACGACTCAACTCTCGTTTAGCAGCCCTGTCTCCAATTGGCCTCGCCATCTGCTTGTAGCTCCAACACACTCGTTCACTTGGTCCTACCGATGTTGATCCAAGCGCCCTGGTGGTTTGATAGGTAGTATCACTTGGATTCACGTTTTTTTGGACGATCATTTCATAATCAGATCCAGGAACCGATTCTCTGAGAAGTTCATAACATTCAACGTACTTGAAAGCGGATTCTGTTTGCCTTTGGAATTGATCTCGACCTTCCCGAGTCTACATAAATCAACATAAGTTTAGTTAGTATTTAAGAACCTCTGTATTCATTTCTAGATAAATTAATTATCTTAAATAACTCACCAAGTCCTCGTGTGAAGCGTCGCTCCTGTTTTGACGATGAATTGCAGCAAGAATTGCAACGAACTCCTAAATTTAGATCTTATCGATTTTCAGTCTCTATCGTTGGCTTTTTGGTAAGCACAACAAAGATCTCAAGCATCTTTGTCCAAAATTCCTCTTTCTTTTGTCCAGAACCAACACCACCATATATAGCTATAGCGGCATAAGCATTTGTAAGAGCAATATCTTCCTCCATAGTAAAATTCTTAACCATATTGAACCGAAATGAAAGACTTTGAGGGAGAGTCAGAGTGAAAAATCAATGATGGTATTGATTGGGATGAATTTTGAGTTGAGAAGGGGTGGGTTGGTTTTATAGGGAAAATACCCAACGGATTTATTTTTACTGTAGTAAATTCGACCGTTATACAACATTTTACCGTTGAGAATGAGTGGTTTAGATGGGGTGTAAAGGGGGTGTGAGGAAAGAAGAGTCAAACAAATATAAAAATAGAAGGGCGGCCACCGAGTGAGCGCCCATTTTTGGGCACACATTGAATGACCGCTGGCGTCCACTGAGAAACCGCCAGGTGCGTCCATTCACTACACCATATTCTGTGATCCGCAACTGAAATTCGCAACGGTTTTGCTGCAGTTGCGAATCGCAACATACCAAGACCGTTGCGGATTTGATGCAACGGTAGAGATTTAGTTGCGGATTGACGCAACGGCTTAGATTAGGTTTCAATTTCGCAGCAGAAAGTTTTCACGTGTGTGAGTTGTGTGTGTGGGTCATGACACTTTAGGACACATTTTGTTATTTTTTCGCCCAGATCTTAGGTAGCTGATTTTTGATTGATAATGTTTGCACCCTAATTTATCCTTATCTAACCCTAGCCTTGCCTTATCCTTTCTTTCATTTTCATTCACTATACACAGAGACTTCGTCTCTTCCCCCTTTCTACCACCACCCCGATCAACATTAAGAAAAATGTTAGGGTACTAGACCTTTCAACACAGGATGTCAAGCAAGAACAAGTAAAAGAACCAGTTAAAACCCTTTTTCTTTGGGGTGAGCAACCAAAACGAGAGCAATGTAAATAATAAACTGAGTTTTCTTATTGATTAGATGATTAAACCCTAGAACAAACTATGGATATATATAATGATAATAACTTGACTCTTAAGCAAATACTAAACAAGGAAATATAAATATATTCCTAAAATAACTAGACTCTCCTAATTGGTGTTGGAGTCGCAACATCCCCAGCCCCTTGAAACACAACTTGTCCTCAAGTTGGATCGAACTAAAGTAACTTGAATCTCGAAAATGCGAATTTTCATGCTCGTCATGCTCCGCAAATGCTAGCCAAGGCGGCTTCCATAATTCGTTGTCATCATGCTCACAAAATGCTAACCAGGGTGGCTTCCACAATCTTGATAATCTTGAATAGTCCATTGGGAGAATAGCACCATTGCAGCATACAACTAATTGAAATTTGTTTAATAACTCTTGAATGAATTTAAATTTCTTGCCCCGATCAAATAAAAATCTAGTAAAATAGTCTTCTTGGACTAGTACGTGGACAACGCTCAACTGCTTCATGTTGTCATGTTCATCGTAACTCAGATTAATACTTTTGTCGTGGCATATATGGGTGAAATTATTTGCATTACTTCTCATTACATACTCTTCTATTCCACCCCCGTTAAATAGGACCTTGTCCTCAAGGTCAGATCTTGATGCAAGAATAACTATGAAACGGAGCGACACCACTTTAGATAGCAAAACCAAGCGCCTGTCACCTCCATGAAATATGCCGAAGTTAACAAGTTGAGGCAATTTCATATCCATGTCAAAAGGAATCTTACTCAATCCCTGACCCGCATCAGTAAGAGATGTTATATTAAATTCCTTGCAGATTTTTCGAATTTCTACAATTGGATGAATAGTCGAAACAAGTCCTGTATTAGTCCTAATAGCTGACGTTAATCCTTCCAAATCGATTATCCCATCAGTACTGACAAGAACATAGATAATTTCTCTGAACTTCTTATCAAAGAAAGTATATAGCTGTCTCAAATCATCTACCATAACACTGACGTTAACTTTTTTAATAATGCCAGCAATTATAAGTTCACGAAAAATCACCAAACCCATGGTTGTCATCCCCTTGAAGGTAGCTATTAAGCCTGTATGTGCTAACCCCACTTCTTCATCTTTGTCATTTTCCTTACTGTCACTTGAAACAGGTACAATACTTAATTTTAATATCCTGTTAAGAGATGGATCGATACTAACATCCACCATTCTAAGGATTATAACAGTTCCAGCTCTCAATAAGCCCAAAAAGAACTCAATGGATTCCCGACAAGAATTTGATGATATGGCTACACTCTTTCCGCGGTCGAATAACGAACGAGTATACTTAAGGTGTTGATAAGAGAACTTCTTGCCTGGACTATAGAAATCAATGTGACATATATCACCGGAGTTTCCAAATAATTTGACCCTAAGCTTGGACATCAAATCATAAGTAAAATGTTCATTTTCGGCATGTGCAGCAGCAATCAAGTAATGATGACACATCTTCTTTGCAAAAATTGTAATGCCAATGTGATTGACAATTTTACAAGTCTCCCCAAGTGTCGGGTTCCGTTGCAAACCATGAAGAAATCCATACCCATGTTCAAGGACTATCATAAGAACAATATTCCCTTTGCAATTATCACCATAAATGGGAAATTTGCTGATCATAATGAAAGAATAAGTTTTCGTCCAAAAATTAGAATTACTGACACCAAAACTAAAACATACCCTTAATCGTTGAAACTCCTTGCCAGGATCAAACTGTAGCTGAGTACATGCAAAACGACGAGCAAGGCATTCGTGACCAGTGAATGCCTCCAAGAGCTCGCAATACTCCTCATCACTCGAGTATACCAAAGTGTCATCTGAAAATTCAACTGGCTTTGTATGACTTTCATAGTCTTGAGGTGTAGAATCTATTTCCAAGGAATGTATATGAGTTTAGGAAAAATGTGGCAACTGAAAACAGAAGCACCAGGAAATGAACAAACCTCTTCAAGGAAGCCGGTATCATATGACCGTCTCGGCTGTCGACCATAGTTCTCAATTGAAAATGCATGGACATACCATCTTTAAGTAAAAAATTAATACTTTCAGTAGCACCAAAAATGAAAGCAATCTCTTTACCAAGCCATGGCTGCTGTGCTACTTTGATCCGACTTCCATAGACTTTAGGTACAAGTAGTAAGCAGCGCAAGATGAAACATTCACAGTTGTCGTCGACTACAGCCTTTAACTTTCTAAGCTCAGTTTTCCAATTAATCGAGGAGACAAGTTCCCGCACCAACAATTGAACAAATAACGCATGCGCCTTCTTTATAACCACTAAAACTTCAGCTGAAGTATTATTATTTTCAGTAACACCAATAGTAGAAACAACCACTTTACTACACCATGGTTGTGCAAACTTCAGTTCATACGCGAATCCAAGTAATATCCCTATAGTCATAAATCCATCAGCAGTAATTTTTCTTTGTGGTATTTTCGCAAACAGCATACCCACATGACAATTATCATCATCAAGAAACAAAGGGTCTATAAAACCACAATCTGGTTGATACCCAAGTCTAGGAATTAATTGAAAAATCAATTCTCCACAAGAATACGATGTAGTTGCATACTTCCCACGATCAAATAATATTCGAATGTAATCAAAAAGAAGATAAAAACGATTCTTACCAGTAAGTTTGCTGTTGAGCAACACCTTGGAATTTTTAAGTTGTTTGCAACCCATATCAGCAATTTTGGTTTGACATATTTTGGAAAAATCTTCTATAATTCGTCTTGTAACTCTTTGATAACTCACACCATAATTCGTCTGATTTGAATTGATACAATTCCGAGAAGTTTTTGATGCGATAATATCTTCATAGTTGGTCGGAATTAAAGAGTGAGGGCAAGAAGATTCCACTGCTAATGTTTCGTCAGTTTTGATGTCCGCTTTCGCAGCAACACTTGTAACAGCAAACGTATATGCAACAACTGGGTTTGGGTCGATACATTGGGAAATAGAAGTGGATTCTGAAACTGTTGATTCTGTGTATCCAACAGCTGCCAGAGAGTTACTTTCATCACGCTCAACGGGACTTGAGTCTTCCTCCACACAAAAATTGTCTGATGTGTTTTCAATAGCCCTCAAATTTCCTTCAAGTATTAAAGAGATATTATCAAGGTTGACTGTAGTTTCTTCAAGATCATCAGCATCTGATTGAAAAAGACCGAGGGATCTGATCACCTTCTTCGACCTTGGATCCTGAACGATACAACAAGTAGAAGAAAAAAATACATTATAGCCCAACTCACATATTTGACCAATAATACCTGTATAAGCTATATTGGAAATAGTGTAGCACCGAGCAATATGGCTAGGATATCCGAATCGAGAACGAAATCTACGAAGAAATTCTGGCCATGGTTGTTCTCCGAAAAAAACTTCGGCAACTATATACCAATATTTTGCAACACCGTTGAGATTGACAGCAGCCAAAGGTACTTTTTGAGCATCAGTTACACCTTGAAGTCTAAAGTACAGTTCTGCTTCAAAAATCCAGGCTTCTGGATCGTCATCTCCAACATATACTGGGAACTTCAAACTCGGGAACCTCAAATTAGTTGTGTCATCCATAGTGTCAATATCTTTCATAGTGTACGTCACACAATAAATATTCCAACCACGAATCTCGTGTAATTGTTGACGTAACAAATCTTGCAACAATTTTTTTTTTTTTTTTTTGATAGAAACTAGCGGAAGAGATTGATAGGAAAAAAAATTTGATGGAAAGAAAAAAAAAAATTTGTTAGGGTACTAGACGTTAGGGTACTAGACCTTTCAACACAGGATGTCAAGCAAGAACAAGTAAAAGAACCAGATAAAACCCTTTTTCTTTGGGGTGAGCAACCAAAACGAGAGCAATGTAAATAATAAACTGAGTTTTCTTATTGATTAGATGATTAAACCCTAGAACAAACTATGGATATATATAATGATAATAACTTGACTCTTAAGCAAATACTAAACAAGGAAATATAAATATATTCCTAAAATAACTAGACTCTCCTAATTGGTGTTGGAGTCGCAACAAAAAAAATCTTTGTAGTTTTGGTCGTCTAAGAAGAAGATTCACAGTAATCTCAGTTTTGAAAACCTATTTCACATCCATTGAATATTGGGATTTAAGTAATTGAAGTGTTTTATGATTTTTAGGGTTTTTGTAGATTTTAATTATACGTTGATATTCATGTTGCCTTTTTTTTTTCCCAATATTGAATCAGGAAAGTGAAGATGTTGATGATTATAGAAGTAGATCGGCTGATTCTTCTCTCCGTGCTAGGAGTGAGTGGAAGACATATAGGATTATGTCTTTCTCCTACGTATGGTTCTTGGTTTTTGGTTCAAATCTGTAACCTATTTTGATTCTGATTATAAAAGTAACCATTTTGATTTGATTATTGTGTTTTAACTTTTAAGATTGGGTTGTAGTGTTTTACTTATTTATTTTCCTCTTGATTTTGTAGGTGGGGAGAAAGGAATTCCAAGATTGGGTTTTACTTATGTCATCTGATTTGATTTAGGGCTTTAGGGCAGTCATTTGAAACAGGCAAGAGGCAACTGTGTATTCCTTCTATTTCTTCTTTGTAACTTGCTTATAACAGTAAACATGTTAGGGTTTTACATTTATGCCTTTTTCGATTCTTAAGTTTTCTATTTGGATTGCAGTAAAAAATGAAAACCCTGTTTGATCTCTAATGAAGAAGCGTACCAGGTAAATCAGTTATGTTTTCTTGCTTTTTTCGGCAGATTTTTTTTTTTCTGTTTAATTTGATTTCACACAAGGTGTGACTCTCTTCACCGACATGCAGAATTACTCTCTATTTTTGACGTTGCAGGTAATAATAGGTTGATTCCTAGATTGGGTTCTGTCTGATTTTAAGATTTATACTTATTTTGTACTAAGAGTTTTTTGGCATGCATGTTTGTTTTGTTATTGATTTACCATTTTTTTACACTGTAGGTGATAGTAGATTGATCTGAATGGTTGATTTTGTTTTTGGTTCCCTGATTTTGTCAGATACCAATGGCAACAATGGCCAGTAAGCCCTTCGTTGTGCCAAGTTCCCTGTACATTTAAGTTGGCAGATGAGAATGAGCAAGGATGCCATTTTGTATCTCCAATGTAAGTTTTGAGTTCAACGTTGATTTTATGTTGTAAAATGAATGGCATTCATTGTACTAATATTTTTGGCAAATTTTATCTCCGTCAGTCCCACATTCAGTAAAATTTTCCTTATTTTTTTTCATTAGCTCGATTTGTCATCGATTGCACAACAGCGAGTTATCAGATATTCCATGTCATTAGCGAAGAGATTCTACTTTTGAAGTTTCTCTGGCTACAAATCAAAAAAATGCAAAAGCAAGTTTGGTCTGTAAAAGATAATGAATTTAAGCAAAATTTGCAGTACCTTTTCAAATTTGTGCGGAAACTAATGCAACTACGTTTACTTGCAGCCTTGCAGTCATAAATGATGTAGACAAACTTTGCAAGCTCACATTAGTTACTGTAAAATAAAGATGGGAAGCATATGTGACAGATTTCCATTCATCAAGAGCTTATGTATGTGGGTCTATCACTATGCCCATTTGACTTTCTTTTCTTGCTTTATAAATGCTTGGTTTTATATATTGTGTAGCATATGATGAGTAGTGTAGCCCCTTATGGTTGATCAATTAGCTGATGTAGTTTTCTTTTTATATGTGTAGTGTACCCCCTTATGGTTGATGTGTTGCGAAATGGCAGGGAATGTGGGCAAATAAGTGGAAACAAGATATATCACTTTGTAGTTGAGTTAATTGTGGGACAAACTGAGTGTTGAAATCCACACTTGGTAGAACGAGACAACTCCTTTCTTGCAGTATGTATCTTCTCGGCCAATTTTTCAGCCTACAGACCAAACTTGCTTGGGTATGCCGTACTAGCGCGAAATACTTCTTCTAGGTAAATAAATTTTCTTTTTTGTGCTTCAAAATCTCAACGACTTTGCTCAGGCGTTGCCAAACCCAGTGTCAAGCCTTAACATCTTATATGATCATTATTGATTACATCATTCGTAGTACTGTATTTTACGAGACATAGTTTCTATAGGAAAACCTTATAACCAATATCTTTAGTAAGAAAGTCACTCTCACAATTTTTGATCATTTGGACAGAAGATAAATGATTTCCCTAATAGCAATAGCAACAATGCCAGATGGTACGTACTCCACAACAACTAAGTCGACTTCAGATTTTGTAGAACCCTTGTCTTGTTCACTCAGTTTGCTTCCATTCCTTTGTAATTTTGTCGTCTTCGATGTTTAAGTATGTATCATTTTTCTAGGTACTATCATTTTGAGTTGGGTCTTTGCAGTATGTCTGTCTATTTCCATATCTAATTATTATGCGTTTTTGTGTTTCAGGGTTGCCATACAATGCAGAGGTGTTGAACTCGCCATTGATTTCCGATATTAACTTTCAAGATTCTCTGTAGGTCTCTAAACTAAGTTATAATATACTTTGACATGTCTAAGTTAGAGTTCCCTTCCATTGAAATGTCTAAGTAGTTCCATTGAAATGTCTAAGTTAGACTTTCATTTGTATAGTCAGGGAATGGGTTAAGTTCCCTTTCTTTGTAAATGCTTTGATGTTTAAAACATGTATGAATGATATATGAATGATGAACAATATTTGTATGTGAACGGGAAGTGTTGTTGGATGGATTTGAATTTTTGAAATGGATTGAATGGCTTTTGGAAAATCATATTTGTGAATCACTGTTTTGACCAGGTCAATTAAGACCGAGCCTGTTTTGACCAGGTCAAAGACTGACTTGGTCAAAGTCATGGTAAGTCTTCTTTGACCTGGTATTTTTTTTTACTTCAGTAAAAAATTTCGCAACGGTTCAGCTGGCGTTGCATCATAAATGGGCTGTAACGGGCCAAAGACCGTTGCATTTTCCGTTGCGACCCAAGTTTCGCAACGTTAACAATGCCGTTTCGAAATTTTGTTACACCACCTTTTGGAACAGCTGGCAACCGTTGCGACCAGGAATAGCAACCTACCGGGGTCCGTTGCGACCAGCAAAATATGGTGTAGTGATTGAGTGTCCGCCTGGTAAAAACGACATAGAACGTGCAACAGATCTGTCTTACGTTTTAGTTTGTTGTAGGACTTTTACATACGATGTATGTTGTTTTACACACTATCCATGCTAAAAGTGCACCATAGTGCTTGTTCTTACTGCCTTTTTGGAGAGAGAGAGAGTCTCAAATAGTGCCTTTTTGAGGCGATATTTTGGGATAACGATTCCCACAACCGATTCATTTTCTGGCTACCGATTTTTGATTGATTTTTCTGTTTGTGATTCTGATATTGTTAAATCGTGAATCGCAGCACGTATCGTTTTCCAATTTTTAGAATTGAATCGTATATTGAATCGTGAATCGAAGATTCATAGTCAATTTAATTATAGATAAAATTTTGAATTTTTTACACACCCACAAACATTTGATAAAGATAATTTCTACTTCTTATTGTTTTCACCCAGTACATATCAATATGTACCAAACTTCTTCTTGTTTTCACTCAGTACATATTGATATGTACTGGGTTCGTACATATCAATATGTACTGTTAGTATCTGACTTGAGATATTCTTCTACTTCTTCTTGTTTTCATGCAGTACATATAAATATATACCGAACACGGTACATATCAATATGTATTTTTAGTACCTTACCTTGTTTTTACTCAATACACATCAATATGTATCAAGTAAGGTACATATCGATATGTACTGAAAAAGTTACATATTAATATGTACCGTTAGTACGCGGTTTGGGTTTTCAGTGGATTTTTATGATATGTACTGATTTAATGATAATTCTGAAGAATTTTGATGATTTCTTTATAGATCTAGGTTTTGATGATGTTTTCATTGTAAATCTAGGTTTTCAAGATTTCTTCATTGTAAATCTAGGGTTTTTAATTAATTTTATGATGCTCGAGTATGATTTTTTGTGTTGGTGATTGAACCCACGAAGAAAGAGGAAGGATAGAGTGAGAGGAGGAAGAAGGAGAAAGAGTGAGAGAAATAGAGAGTGGTTTGATGTTTTTATTTGTACACACGTATGGAATAAGGATATTAATAATGTATTTCTCCATGATTTTGGACCTCTGGTTAAATGTTATTTCTAAAGGACATCCGTTAATTGGATACCAAGTTTACGGATCATTCAACAATTTTCTCTGAAAAGATTTTGATTTTTCAGTTCCCTCTTTATATAGATATACGAGCCCTTGTTATAGACATCATGTACTAAGTTTTGATGATGTTTTCATTGTAAATATAGGTTTTGATGATGTTTTCATTGTAAATATAGGTTTTCAAGATTTCTTCATTGTAAATCTAGGGGTTTTAATTAATTTTATGATGCTCGAGTATGATTTCTTGTGTTGGTGATTGAACCCACGAAGAAAGAGGAAGAATAGAGTGAGAGGAGGAAGAAGAAGAAAGAGCGAGAGAAAGAGAGAGTGGTTTGGTGTTTTTGTTTGTACACACGTATTGAATAATGATATTAATAATGTATTTCTCCATGATCTTTTGGACCTCTGGTTAAATGTTATTTTTAAAAGGACCTTCGTTAATTGGATACCGAGTTTATGGACCATTCAACAATTTTCTTAGAAAATATTTTGATTTTTCAGGTCCTTCTTTAAATATACCCGCCCCTTTTACAGACATCATGAATTTCCCGGTTCTCATGGCCAAATCCTATTTTGTGGGAATTAGTCCTCTTGTCTTCTTTTGTTACAAAAAAACTTTTTTTTCCTTTTATTTTTTCGGTTCTTGTTCTTCGCCTTTGTTTTCCTTTTTGTTGTTAACAAAAATTTCTTCGTGGAGGAAAGTTCAGTGAATCAAGAAGTAGCTACAGAGATCAGAAGTGTATATCATTGTCCTTTTGTTCCTATGAAGCCCCATGGCTTGTGCTTAGTCATGAAGAAAGTATAACAAAACAACATTTATATAATTTATGTGAACGACCATACAATGAAACACACAAGAGAAACGTACCAGAGATGAGTCAGTCATTTACATATTTTCATCCACCATGTCATCAAGGATGGTTGGTTGTCTATTGTCACCTAGACGAGTATCCAGAATCATGGAGGTTGAAATATGGGGATTGTTTTTTGTGGAATCCTGTATCGTTGAGGTAAATATATATGGTTACCTTCTCTACACAATTGGATTGCCTATCTTGAGGGCCTTGTGAAAAGTGGTTTGTTACCTCCAACAATTTATCCAACTCTCGATAATGGTTTTGTGGTTTTCTTCCTCCTTGCTATATATGATCTTGATAAGGACTTACTTGCACACCATCTATTTTGCCGCCCTAGGGACAATCAATGGAGGCCCAAAAAAGTAAATCCTCGGTCTGTAGCTTGTTTTAGAGGAAAGTTGCATGTTTTGT
The DNA here is from genome assembly GCA_023529015.1 of Papaver nudicaule. NCBI lineage: Eukaryota > Viridiplantae > Streptophyta > Magnoliopsida > Ranunculales > Papaveraceae > Papaver > Papaver nudicaule. The sequence continues at coordinate 1,150 of JAJJMA010198076.1, read as the reverse complement.
GCAACAACAATATGCAACTTGTCATTGAAAAACAACTCGGGTCTGATGCCGATATGTTTCTCTCTATAACCATAACGAAATTTACAGTAGCACAAGACACACTAGATTGACCTTGAAATAAGTCTTTTGGAATCACGTGATGAACTATATGTCATTATTGTAGATTATCATCTAACAACTAGACGTCATTATGAAGAAATCAGTAGTTTTCAAGTGTTTATGACGAATTTTCATTTATGGATTGGGAAAAAGCTAAAAGTTTCGGTGATCATGTTCTATTTCCCGGGGTAAGGACTACAACTTCTTATTCTGCAGCTGATTTGGGTCTTGCACGAGGACATGTGTATTTCACTTTGCTCGAAGATAAAATAGTTTATGTATTTGATCTAGAAGATGATACTATTTCATTTGATATAGCTTTCTTAGATTCAACGAAACGATACTTCCAGACAGAATGGGTGGCAATGCCTGTGTTTATAATGTAGATACTCTTAAAAAGACGAGGGTACCGAGTACACCACCAAATCTTTTTGTTTAACCTATAAGATCAACCTTGAACGGTTCATGTATTCCAAGAACACAAGAGCAACAGTCTCTTTCGTTACTGATTGATTGTCACAATGGGAATCAATACAAGATACCGAAAGGCTTTGTTAACATACAAGTACGATACTTTAATTATAAATGACAAGTCAAATATAATGCGGAAATAATGTAAAGTACACACAAGAATTTTGGTAACGAGGAAACTACAAACTCATAGAAAAACCCCGAGACCTAGTCCAGTTTTGAATACTCTTAAGAATGATACCGCCAACATACCTACTCTCAGACTTCGGACTAATTGGTTAAAACAATATGATCCTATACGACTATTAGTCACAAATCTCCCCCTCAGTATTCTTACGCCTCCAACCACAACAAGGTGATCATGCACACGTTCTCCCACAAGACGTCCTTTATTATTTTTTTAAGAGTTGCTCCACAATCCTTCGTGAAAACTATCGCTACTAGACCTCCAATTGTACAACTACAACCTTTGCAGACAACAACCAATATATCGGAAGGTCAACCACTACATAGTATCCTTGGAGACTTAACAAATATTTCACCGAAGTTCCTTTATACCAAGATCAAGGATATTTAAGTT
>JAJJMA010198074.1:0-13318 GCA_023529015.1 Papaver nudicaule | reverse complement strand
CATCGGTCAAAGCAACTCCTAGGCCTGTAAAGGACGTCAGCTGGGGGAATCAAGTGCGTGACGATCTGTGGGGGATCTAGAGACGTAAGGAGTGCGACAGTAGCCAATTCGCTTGGAGGGCTTGAGTTGGTCTCTGATACATCCCAGACCAAAGTCTTATAGTAAACTAGTGTTTGTAGTCAGTTTGTACTGGGCGGTGTTCAATCTGGACGAGGTCCCGAGGTTTTTCTGCAAGGCAGTTTCCTCGTTAAAAAAATCTCTGGTGTCTTGTGTGCTTTTACTTTCCGCATTATATCTCTGATTATATAATTAAAGCACCAAGTAGTACGTTATCCAATAACTGTTGAGTTTAACTCCAAAGTCCCAACTTTGTCGAGTTGATCCCCAAGATCACAACTCAAGTTATTAGAGTTTGAATATTGATTTTTGAGATCGTCCAAACTTAAACCATAAGACTCACGAGCCAAAACGAAAAGTTGGTTGTATTTCGGTACCCCTCCTTTTTCATTGTGCATTCCAGAAGATGAAGATCGATTACAATGGTTGAGAGAAGCACATACATCTCGAGTTGCTAGATACTTCAGGATGAACAAGACGCTACTTAACCTACGACGTTATGTCTTTTGGCCAAAGATGCAACATGATGTGGCTAAGCTTGTTCGAGGTTGTAAGTTGTGTTGCACATCTAAACCCTCAAACATGAAACATGGGTTATATCTACCATTACTGGTACCATCAAGACCTTGGGAGAGTATTTCTATGGATTTCCTTGGTGGATTGTCGAAGATCAAGTCGGGTCATGATTATTTGTTCGTTGTGGTTGACCGGTTCAACAAGATGATTGCATTGATTCCATGTACAAAGACAGTGACAGGAGCGGGTGCAGCAAAACTATTTTTCGAGCATGTGTGGAAGCATTTCGGGTTACCTACCTCGATTATTTATGATAGGGATAGTCGGTTTCTTAGTCACTTTTGGGATTCTTTGTGGAGGATAATGGACACTAGGTTGGAGAAGAGTACATCTTTTCATCCACAAACAGACGGGCATACAGAGGTAGTCAATAGGACTATGGTTCACATGTTACGGGGATATAATTCTAAGCATCCTAAGACTTGGGATGAGAGTCTACCATATCTACAGTTTGCTTTCAATAGAGCGGTTCACAGTTCTTCGGGAAAGTCTCCTTTCGAGACGTGTTATGGCTACTTACCGCCTAGTCTTTTCGATTTGGTGTTTTCAAGTGATACAACAGTTGGGGGAAAAGAAGGAAGTGAGAGACAAAAGGCACAGAAGTTCTTGGAGAAGATTTCTCAAATTCATGCGACCGTTGAAGCACAATTGAAGAAATCACAAGCCAAAACAAGGCAAAACATGACAAGCATCTTGTTCCTTGTAATTTCGGTGTTGGTGACATGGTATGGTTGAAGTTAGGAAAGGAAAGGTTGAAGGGGGAAGGTAAAAAGTTGAAGCCATTGAGGTATGGACCGTTTCGTATTCTCGACCAGATTGGTGACAATGCCTTTCGTCTCGACTTACCACCTTATCTAGGAATGTACTCGGTCATTAATGCCGAATACTTGAAGTTGTTTGAGACACCATTACTGTATGATGATGGGGATGACAAGATGATCTTACCGCGCGTAGAAGACTTATGGTTTGATCGAGAGGAGCCGCTGAAAGAAGATTGCATTTTGGAGCGAAGAGTGACTAAGACACGGCAAAGAGAAAGAGAAGCTTTCCTGATTGGATGTCAAGGTCAAGTTCCCAGCAAGGCTAAGTGGTTCAACAAGGAGAAAGGAACTCTCGAGTTCCCTAACCTCCATTTCTAACTCTCACTGGAGTTCAAGTTCTTAAAGGGGGGACCCATGATACAGGTGTATCCTAGTCTCTTTAGGAACTTGGTCGACCTCAAGATTAATTGAGGGAAGAACTCTATTTAGGAAAAGATTCCTATATAGAGAACGATTCTTTATAAAGAAGGATTCTTAGATTAGGAAATAGATACATAGGAGGTTTTGGGAAACCCAAACCCTATATATAGAGGTGCCTAGCTCATAGCTTGGACACCATAGGCATTAGTAAATCTAGAGAAGAATTTTGTGAGGTAACCATTGTATTGCAAAAGCAAGCTTAGCAGATTGTGAGCGTGAAAGAGAGAATTGTAATATTGTCTTGTTCATAATCTAGAGAAGATATATTTCTTCGTAATTTTGTCCTTGTGCTACGTTTTACTATCTTTCGTCTATAGTTATTTCGAATTCCGCCCTAATAACTCTAGTCATCAAGAAGTACAGAGATTATACGTATCAAGCTCTACCACCCGTAGGCCTCAGGAAAAATCTCTGGAGAAAAATCGCATCTTGCAGTAGATAGGGATGGCGACATGGAATTGCAGGCAGCTTCCTCGATAATCAACTGGTTATGTGAGCCTAACTGTCCTAAAGCTCACATTTTTTGTAGCAACATGAAAGTCCTCGAAGCTATCGAATCAGAAATCGCCTATCTCAAAGCAAATCTTCTTAGACATCAACACACTCCTTCCTTTAATTCCAAGTTATGTATTACATAGAGTCTCTAAGCTTTATTTCTCCTTTTGCAAAAAATGATGCTAATAGGTTAGCTACTTACTGTTTTACTATGTCCGCCTACAAAGATTGGGATCGTAATTCCCTCTCACTTGTTTTGGCTGATAACTCAAGAGGATCAGTCTCGTGATCTCTGTTTCCCATGCTGTTAACCTGGTTTATCTATTAAAAAAAGAAGTATGGCCATATTCCTTCGACCAAAGTAATACCAAAAAATTTACTCTTTAATGGAATTTTTCATGCTGCCGCCTGCCGAGCAAATTGCTAACAGCTAAAATTATAAGCCGATTATTGCCACACCCTAGGGCCTAGGGCATTCTTCTCAGCAAGACTTGTGAGTCTGTGGCACTAAGATTTTTCAAGGTTCAGCCAAGGCCTAGCCCAGGACCCATTAATAGTAAGTTGAGGTTGCCTAACATTGTTTAATAGGCCTGTAAACGGAATGAATCGGAACGGATATCGCTTATTCCGTATCTGTTCCGCCAAATATTATCCGAATATCCGATATCCGGTTAGTTTCGACGGAAATGGGAAATTCAATTCCGTATCCGTTCTGATAGGAATAACGGATATCGGATAATATCCGATAATTATCCGGTTTTCTCTAAAAAATCAAAACCACCACTTAAACCAAAAAAAAAAAAAAAAGTTTTCAATGATATTATCCGATTAAATGTATGTATCCGGTATCCGATATCCGAAAATTACGTAAATATCCTAGTATTGTCGGATACAGATAATTATCCGTCGGATACTAGCTATTCCATATTCGTTCCGTTAAAATGTCAGTATCCGATTAAATATCCATATCCGATATCCGAAAATTCGGATAATATCCTAATTTTCGAAACGGAAACCAACGGACGGAAAGCGGATAAATGGTTAACCATTTACAGGCCTATTGTTTAAGTCAGTTCATTATCCCTGTAAATCTAGAGGGTAAAGAGCAGCTCCGTAAATTTGTTGAGCATTCATTTCATTCTGACATTATATATTCTTTCCTTTTAGTTTACTTCTCCCAACTCAACCTTTTACTTCTTTTTAATGCTTCGCAGCTGGTTGTTGCCTCACAGGTCTTGTCTCCTTCATTGTCTTCTCTTTATAGAGAACCATTGTTTCATCGTCATTGAAAACCCAATTTCTTAGATCAACAAAAACTACATAACAGTTCACACTCTAAGAAAATTCATGGAATGTAGAGGGAGTGAAAACATGAACTTGAATTACCTCAACAGTTCGTTAAAGATGGTGTGAGCAGATCTATCAAAAATAATTAGAGAAAGTTACAGATTCTAAGTGGAAGTGCTGTTGGTATCAAATTTTACTGCTTTACCCAGAACCCTCACTTCAATTTCTTTTCTAAGATTAGAAAGTGAGGTGTTTGTGGTATTGCAGCAAAACTTGAGCATCGAAAACCTTGCTTTACTGACTTTTCTGAAGATTTTTTGTTTGGGGTACTTCTGCTGTTGATCAGGTATGTATTACACAATCCAATCTCACTCATTTTTGTCAAACTTCAAGAGCTTAAACTTGTTAAGGGAATCCCAAGCAGAGAAGGACTGCTATTGCATCTGTCACTAGTACTACTGGATTTCCACTCCCTTCCAAATGAGATTCCTCAGACAATTTTGCACTTGTTCTTCATCTCTGCTGAGTCTGTTACTAGTACTAGTTTTTTTAACTCACTTCATAATTTGAGCTTCATGTTCTGTGTTGCCTGATTGTCAAACCATATCTTATACACTTGAAGCTTGCAAAATCTTATCAGATGATAGAAATGTAGTTCAGTTCCATAACAGAATGTTGAAATCTGGGTTTTGATTCATACCCATCTCTTGTAACTCCTCTGATGTCCAAACATTTTTCTCATAAACAAAAATCCCTGATTATGAGCCTGATTAGTGACGGTGGGTTGAACAGGGGACGGCAGGCAAGCGTTCATTGTAATGTCATGTGGGAAAATGTTGAGAGTCCGCATGAAATGGCATCATTTCTACAGACTGATCAAGTGGGTATAGATCCCCACATTTGACTTGGGCACCCCTGGATCGATGATAAGACAATACTATCCTCCGTGTATCCTCAAAAAACGCTCTCATTTCAAACAATTGATGGGTACATTTTTACTTTACGGTAAACCCTAAAGAGAATCAAAGGTTTAACTGCTGCACCCTCTGTTGGATATCACTACTGACCAGCAACCAATTAGGTAAGATTTGTAAAGAATCTTGATCAAGCCATAATTGTTTTTAGTTTGTACGATGCTATGAATGATCAAGTCAATTATCTCGGTCCCTCTAGAACTATTGTTAAGTATATATGCCTTTGCACATACACTAGGCTAGGATCCAGATCATTCCTGAGATCAGTGAATAGGCACATGTATTTGGCCTCTTTTCGGTTCTTTCTAGCTTTTGTATCTAACAACTACCCATATATATATATTTTCCTCTTCGGTATGCAGCGTTTGGTTTCTCGTCTTGTTAATTTACAGCAATCATGAGGTTATAATTGGCTATTATGCATTGATTTCAATGTAAATTGACTCTACCACGAGGGACACCAGTACTGAATTTTTGAGCATCCTATTAGTAAGGTGATCTTTAGTTAAATGTAATATTATGGATCCGCCACGAGTGCTTGCATTTCAGCTAGTAGTAGTTACTCAAACACCAAACTGGCTGAAACAGTCGGTTTCTCTTGTTGGAATTGGAAATAGGAATTTTATACACAATGTACAATGTTTACTAGAATGTCTGAGGATCTAAGTATGTACCACAACCCAAATTCCACTATTGACGTTTCTCTACGTTAGATGTTACAGTCTGATTGCTTTCACTATCTTCTTCTTTTGCTTATGACTAGCTTTACAGCTTTCTTGAAGGGTTATTTGGCAATCAATGGGAACTGGACAGTTGGTTGAACTTCCTTCAACGTATAAATACATTTGGAAGATCGAAAACTTTGCTTCGTTGAACAACAAAGTATCACACTCCTCTGATATTTTCAAAGCTGCTGGTGCTACATGGTATCATGTTTGACTACATACACTTCCATAATTTGCTTTTGCTTAGTTTGCATATTTCTGGTCTTGATTAATCCTCACTGTCATTGCAATAATTTTGCATTAGGAAATTAGTGATTTATCCGAAGGGATGCAAGAGTGTCTATGATCACCTATTGTTATTCCTTGTCCCCGCGGACGTGACAGATTTACCAGTCCATGTGGAGTTCAGTCTTGCCATTACAAATCAAACAAGTTCCACCAACACTATAAAAATTGGTACTGATTCTAATATAAAAGATGCAATGAAAATCTAAACAAACCATGTTTAACAGGATGAGGAAATTTGCTTAACATTTTTGTCTATGTGGATTTTTTTTTTGTTCTGCAGAAGCAGAGTATCAATTCACAACCGCTCTCGGGTATGGTCCCCAAAAATGATGTCTCTGAATAAACTGTACGACTCTAGTGCAGGATATATCGTGAACGATGCTTGTGAGATCAGAGTTGAGGTCACTTCTAAGGTCAGCACAGAAGAAACTGATGATAAAGAGAAGTTAGATCTTGAGAAGCAAGCTAAACCAAAAGTTGAAAGTAGTTTGCAATTTGAGGAGCATCCTAGTGCCGGGCAACCCTTTGGAGGTGAGCGAAATAACTGTGAAGGTAATGAACTTGGAGGTGAGTTATTTGAAGACATTGGAGGTTTTAGTGTCCTGAAAGAACATGCTTCTTTGTATAAAAAGACTAGCCAATCCAATTTGGCATGATTTCGACACCAGCGTCACCCACATGGAAGACTGTAGTTTCAACATCAATGATGGCAGTTGTGCTGTTGGCGTCATTTATGTCATTGCCATGTTGTGCATCGGAATTGATGTTCATATCGAGTTATAAATAGTTTATTTTGACTCATATTTAAGAGAGGGAGACCATATAAATATTAAATATTTCTAAGTACTCTGTAGTAGGGCATGTTATATTACTAAGTCTCTTGTTCAAAAAAAAAAAATTATAAATCTATGAAGTAATATTTATTTTTTTTTGAAGGAAAAGTCAAATACATTAGTTCGCCTGACAGGAAGGTACAACTCTTGGTGTAGTGACACCCATTTTATCATTAAATAAGATTTGATGTAAGCACGGTGGGGTGAAAGCTTCCCAGATAACTGTTGATGGAACCGTTGGATTTCGAGTCTGTCTACGAACTGCTTCATTGGCCAACTCATCAGCGACGCGGTTTGCCTCTCTATAAGCATGCGTGATTCGAAGAGAAGTCACACTGTGTAGGATTTGTGTCGCTTCAGAGAGTAGCCCATGCAAATGCCAAGGGGCTTCCGAGTATCCATTTTGTAGAATTTGTAACATCGATTTGGAATCAGCCTCAAGCCAAACCTTCTGCCAACCTTGACGGGAAATCATTCTTGCTGCCGTAAGTAGACCCAGGATTCCGCGGTGAGTGCGGTGGTGATCCCTAGGGTAACCGCCATTGCTTGGAGAGTGTTCCCATCAGCATTTCTAGCAATTACACCAATTCCAGCAGGGCCCGGATTGCCTTTGGACGCCCCATCAATATTAATCTTGACCCAATCGTGTCTCGGTGGTTGCCAGGCAACCTGGATTGTGATAGTTGACCGATGATTGATGTTGAGTTGTGGAGGGACAATGTCTGGGAGAAAGGGGGTGACATGTATTCTTGTCCATTCAAATTCCTTCCACAGAACCAGTATGACCTGAAATACCTGAGTGGGGGGAAGTGTGACACGTTTGTAGAGACGATCATTGCGAGCCAACCAAATATGCAACACTGTAAAAAAACAATAAGTTCTGCTGTGGTTCTTGGAGGTGAATACAGGACAACTCATTAAGAGTGGAAGGAGGCTGTAGTGAGGTCGTCGCCGGAAGCATTGATTGTAGCAGAAAATCCCATGTAAGATGCCAAACTTCAGCTGCAAAGCTACATTTAAACAATAACCGGTTAGTAGTTTATCTGAAGTTGTAGCAGGTTGTACATATTCCTGAATCCACGATGTTACGGGCATTGAGGACATCGAAAGTTGGAATGGCCTCATTGATAGCTTTCCACAAGAAAAGCCTGATTTTATATGGTCATGAGAATTTCCAGATGCGTCTTGAAAATTCTGTCGATGGGGAAGCAGTAGGTGGGGCAGATTCGGTGTTGAGATCAGTCAAAGTCTGGTATCCTGTTTTGACCGAATATTGGCCTGAAGAAGTAAAAGGCCATATGATCTTGTCTTCTTCACTTTGATGGGGGAGGTGAATCGCAAGTATTCGTTGTGCCGTATCTTGAGGGAAGAGTTGAAAGATCAACTGATGATCCCAGGTCTTCGTCTCTTGTTGGATCAAAGTGGCAACAAAGATGCCAGGAAGCAAGGAGTTATTCCTGGCCTCTGATGCTGATTGTAACGGAATCCACTTATCCGTGACTGCAGTAGTTTCTCCATTTGCAATAATATGGAACGAATGTTCTATCAGAAAAGGAGAAATGTTAACTAACCTCTTCCACAACGGGCTTGTCGTAGAGGGTGGTTTGGGGAATGCAGGAAGAGAAGATTTATCTCTCAGATACCTGGAATGGCATAAGTTACCCCAAAGAGTGCGGACATGTTGATGAAGCTGCCACACACGTTTGAGTAACAACGCCTTGTTGTGTTCTTGAGACTTACGAATACTAAGACCTCCCTGACTCCTCGGCCGTGTAATCTTCTGCCAGTTAAGAGTATGTAATTTCCTGCTAGTTCCATCATGTCCCCAGAAGAAATTCCGAGTAATTTGGTCAATTTTTCGATGTACCTTATCCGGAAGAAGCTGGGTCTGCATAATATGATTCGTTGTAGGAGTGAGAGAGGAATTGATGAGTGTTAATCTGCCAGCCGGATTGAGGCATTTGGATATCCATCCCTTTGTCTTTCTTTCATATCTGTTGATGAGGTCAGAGTAATTTGTTGACGAGGATCTCCCATTAGGTAACTGAACTCCAAGATATACCAGAATGATATGAGTGGTAGCAATGTGAAAGAACCCCTGAATCTCTTCAATCTGATCCGATTGAAGTTTTGGATGATGAACTATGGTAGATTTTGCCCTGTTGATGTGTTGTCCTGCAGAAGCCGAATACGACGCTAAAAGAGTGGAGAGCGCAGTACAGGTATCCGTATCTGCTACAAAGGATAATAATAAATCATCTGCGTACATCAAGTGAACAAACTGTGTAACCTTTCTGGCTATCTTAAGACCCTGAATTTTTTGTGAAGCCTGCAAAATACCCAAATTAGCTGATAAAACCTCCGCACATAAGATGAAAATATATTGCGAAAGAGGGTCCCCTTGTCGCAATCCTCTTTTTGGATGAATAAGTCCCTGCGGTGAACCATTGATGATGATAGAATAGGAAACAGAGGAAACACAAACCATGATGTATTCTACAAATTGTTGTGGAAATCCCATATACTGCAAAGTATGACGTATGAAATCCCAATCCAGGGAATCATAAGCCTTTTTTATATCTAGCTTCATAGCAACTTTTGGTGAGAAGATGACGGCGATGTACGAATGTGATGGAAAAGTTCCGCCGCAATCGCAATATTGTCATGAATCGAACTGCCAGGTACAAAGGCAGATTGAAATGGGCTAATAATAAAAGGTAAGATAGTTCGAATTCTAGCCACTAGAATCTTGGAAATGATCTTGTAGATAACATTACATAATCCGATAGGTTTAAACTGATCTGAGGAGGTGGGGTTATCATTCATAGGAATAAGAACAATATTTGTTTTGTTAATGGCTTCATGTAATTCATTATGGAGGAAAAAATGAGAAGGCATCTCAAAAATCTGGTTACCTGTGATATCCCAGAAAAGTTGATAAAACTTACCCGTGAAACCGTCCGGGCCAGGTGCCTTTTCAGCACCAATAGAGAATAGTGCATTCTTCACCTCTTGGTGTGAGAGTGGTTGAAGCAGGGATAGAGCTTGGTCACTGGAAATTCTGTTTCGTACACAATGAAATAGGTCATGGTTAATGGTGGTAGCAGGGGCAGTGTATTGGTCATCAAAGTATTGTACAATGGTATCCGCGATGTGTTGGGGTTCGAAAATCCACTCTCCAGTAGGCGAAAGAAGATTCCGAATGTAATTTTGCCTGCGACGAATGGTTGCTTTGGTGTGGAAGAAAGTAGTATTAAGGTCACCTTGTTGCAGCCATTGAGCCCGAGATCTCTGTCTCCAGAAGGTTGCAAGGCATTCTGAAAGCATTGAATGTGTATTGCGGAATTCCTCTTCTTTCTGTAGCCAAAAAACCAAATCCTGTCCAGATGCAATTGCCGCCTGTTGTTGAGAAATTCTAATCTGATCCTCAGCTCCCTGAATTAACGAAGGTAAATGTCCAAACGTCTGTATGTCCCACTTCAGAAGAGCAGTGGCTGTGGAATCTGATTTGACAATGATATTAACCCCGGGATTAGGTGTGTGACTTTCAGACCAAGCGGATTCTATGATTTGCTGACATTGAGGATGTAGAAACCAAGAATGTTCCACTTGGAACCGTTTGACCCTTGGTTTTAGAAGAACTTTCTCCTCCAGCAAAATAGGTGCATGGTCTGACGCAACTCTAGGGAGGTGAGTAACCAATGAGTGGGGGTTCTGTTGCAGCCACAAAGCATTTGAAAAAGCTCTATCGAGGCGCTCAAAAATGACGTTTGGAGCCTCCTGTCTATTTGTCCATGTGAATGGGATACCTTTGTAGCCAAGATCAACTAACCCAAACAAATCAATGAATTGCAGAAAAACAGCCGCTTGAGAATTGCGAAAAGGTCTACCTCCTTTTTTCTCCTCCTGAGAAAGTATTTCGTTGAAGTCACCAAACAAGAGCCAAGGTAATTGTGGTGGCGGGACCAAAGAATGAAATTCCTGCCAGAAATTGGCTCTTGCTATGGGGTTAGGGGGCCCATAAATGGCCGTGAGAAACCACGGTGAAGGTTTGGGTTGATTGTGAAATCTTCATATGAATCATGCTCTGATTAGCCACCAGAATGTCCACCTGCAGATGAGAATTCCAAAAAACCGCAAGGCCACCACTTCTCCCATTACAAGGAACAGAAAAACTATTAGTGAACCCCAGTATATCTTGCAGTTTAAGAACGAAAGGAGTATTAGCAATAGTTTCCGAAAGATAAACTAAATCAGGTTTGTGTTGGCGTAACAATTTAGAAAGTCTCTGTCTGGCAGAAGGCTTATGTGCCCCCTGACAGTTCCAAGCAAGGAAACTCATAGGTGAGAAGAAGAGCAAAATATGTGAAGTAAAACCATACGTCAGGAAGTAAAAGACGAAGACAGGATCAAACCAGTCGGGGTGATAAACCAGGAGATTCAAATCGGGGGGACTCAGCGAGTTGAAGCTACGAAGAACAACGACTAAGGAACCCTGCAAAGGGAACAATAGAGGTGGATGAAGACCTAAACAAAGGCCGACAAAACCAGAAGATAAGTAGATCCATAAAGGAAATCAGAAGAGGATGAAGAAATCAAACCCTAAGTAAACAGGGAAGAAATCGAAGAGAACTCTCCCAAAAAACCAACTAGAGATAAAATTAATCACAAATAGCTAAGAAGAAGAAAGAGGGAAGAAGAAAACAAACAACCGGGATGAAAACCAGGGAGAAGAAAGCCTGAATGCAGGTGAATCGGTAATGAGAATGGTGACTCAGTGAGACCCGATTTATCGCCACTCCATACACGCTCTTTCCTTTTTTTAGTATCTATGAAGTAATATGGCTGCCCACCATCTACGGGACCCACATCAACTCCATAGTCTCCATTAAGTGCCACACTCAAGACGGAGATAAACATTATCTTCTACATTTGATTGTATGTTGCCACGTGGGCAGACACATGTCATTTCTGTGTACCGACTAATGTTCACCAGGGGCTATATACATGGTCTGTTCGGTTGTTTAGAAAATTAGAAATGAAAATGAGAAGGAATAAGAATTCTTATTCTTTCCCCACTAAACCTCTCTACCGTCTTACACCACAGCACCTCTGTCTATACTAATTAGATCATTTACATATGTTGCGTATGAAGTATTTCGGTCAAGTATAATTGTTATAAATTCCAAAACTAAGTTATAAAGTATTTTATTTCTCTTACATATCCTTTAGGTTCTATAAATTCCTCAACTTTCTTCTTCTGATATAAGGTTGATTTAGCTGATGGTGGTGTGGCGGTGGAATCATTGCTCAGCTCATAACTTATCATGTTATTTTTTTTTATAAGAATCATAAGATCGATTGTTGAAAATCGATATGAACCCTAATTTTTTGATTTCTACTCTGATTTATCTATTGATAAGATGTACTCGTTAATAGACAAATTTTGATTTTGTAATATTTGTTTGATTTTCATTTGTTGGAATCTGTTAGTTTATGATTTTTTGTTCTTGGATTTGTAAGTGTTTTTTGATTCTCTTCAAAGTGTTAACCAGAAATTGGTTTTCATGAATTCTGGCGGTGGTGCTTACGGTAATGGTGGTGAAGAACGACTTACTGGCGGAGAAAGAGGAAGCTAAAATTTTGCTGATGGAAAGAGAAAGACGAAGGGATTAAGGTCGGAAGGAAACGATAAAAATGAATGGCCGATCCCGGGACCTTTGGGTATCTATTTTACATATAGATCCTGTACGTTTAAATTATTTAAATAAATACCTTTTATCTAAGTAGAAACACGGAGGGGTAACTTAGACAATTCCTGGGTGTCTGAGTAACTTTTTAGCCGGTTTTGCCCTTGATCTTCAAGTAATAGACAGAATATAACCAAAGACAGATGAGTCATTAAAAGAAGAGCGGGGATATTTCTGGAAGAAAATGGTAAAATAGGGTCGGACGAAAAAACACTAGCCTATTTTGTACTATAGATATGGCTGAAGTATGGTCATATTCCTTCGACCAAAGTTATGCCGGCCTCGTCGTATGGCAGAGAAACTTGAATTCAACGTCAATTGGCTCCGCCAACAATTTGAGTGTGTGAAAAAAGGGTTTGGTGGGATGCAAAAATTTAAGGCTGTATTGCAAGAGCATGGTCAGACTTTCCGAACTGCGAACTCAAAGGTGGAGGCAATTGAGGGTGTCTTAAAATAGCCGAAATGCAGCTGAGTGCTGCAAAGGCAACAAGTCTACGTTGACACCATTTAATACCGCCCCAAATACCGCGAGGCAATCTAACGGTCCTTGTGAAATTAGATTAGGGTGTGTGGGCCCCACCAATTAGGATTAGTAGGGGGGCCCACTATTAATGTGAGACACGGTATTTGGGGCGGTATTTAAGGTGCGGTGCATATAGAATTGTTGCTGCAAAGGATGAATTGCGAGGAAATGTAGCTGGCTTAGTCAAGGAGGCGGATACCGAAATGTACTTGCAAATGGGAGAAAATCGTCTTTTTGATGGGACTTTATAGACTTTTGCAGAGTTAAAAGACTTGTTTAAGAACATTTTGAGACTATTCAAGCTTAGTTGCTTTGCTTAAAATTTGTAAAGCACTGTGGTTCCTCTCAATTTTCTGGCTTGTCATACTATAAATGTGTTTACTTGGCGCCATTTTATTACCTGACGGAAACTCAATTTCTACCGGTACTATTTAGGTAAGGTTTCCGGGTCCAGTTAGCCAAAGACCATGATGGCTGCATTTTTATCTCCTCTTGCTTTGACCATTTTC
>JAJJMA010198061.1:33067-62789 GCA_023529015.1 Papaver nudicaule | reverse complement strand
CCTAAAGTTCAAAGCGAAGTTATGAGGGTTTTTAACTTTGGTTTGGGACTTGGACTTCTCTTCAATCATAGAGAACACTCTTCAAAAGCTATCCTCAGTCTATACTCATCATATTAGGGTATTGTGGGTGATTCACAATCTAATAATGGGGTTATAATACAAGAGCTAAAGGATGTGGCTAATGAGGAGGTTGTAGAAGACCGCATCAGTACACCAGTACATGATCCATTGAGGTTTTATATTGAAGATGTTCGTGATACAGCTGACTCCCACCAGCTAGTTACAGACCGAGAAGTGAGCCCAGATTTTCCACCAGGATTTGAGGCATTTGTGAATGCCAAGCAGTTGAAAGAATTAAAAAGGCTGGAATGCTCATACAATAAGAATGTTTCAGATTGTTCCTCTTCTGAAATGTCAGCAAATAGGGTCACCAGAGGTAAGATATGAAGCCTCGACTATTTACATGGAACGTACAAGGGTTAAATGACCATAATAAAAGAGATGCAGTTAAGCAATTGATCTATTCCTCAAAGGCGAATTTCATCTGTCTTCAGGAGACGAAGAAAGAGAGTTTTACACATAATGAAGTTGCAGAGCTATGTGATGCAAGGAATTTTGATTACAACTACTTACCTTCTATTAGTGCCTCTGGGGAAATCGTATGTTTCTGGAAGCAAGCTGATTTTGAGGTGGATAACGTCTTTCCTGGCGTGTATACTTTCTCTATGGTTGTGAAACATAAAGGAGACCCATTCAACTGGTTTCTTAATAACCCAACTCATAGGCAGGATTTGTGGTGTATGGCCCTAATAAACCAACTCTATTCACTTGGTCTAACGGACAACTGCCATCTCCAGTTATGACAAGAATAGATAGAATTCTATTGTCACAAGACTGGATTCAGAAGTTTCCCGATGTGTTGCAATTGGCTCTTAAGAAAACTACTTCTGATCATACTCCCCTATTGCTTGAGAGTTTTGATAATGGTTGGGGGCCACCTCCTTTTCGTTTTGAGACCATGTGGTTTGCCATCCCTGGTTTCATTGACATGTTGCGTGATTGGTGGTCTAATACGCATATTGAGGGCAAACCAAGTACTATGTTATGGAGGAAGCTTCAATTGCTTAGTAAGAAGATTAAACTGTGGGTAAAGGAGAATTTTGGTCATGTTGATACTAATATATCCAACATTACTGAGGAGCTCAACAATTTCAAACTTATTGAGGACGCGAGAAATCTTACCTCATCTGAAGTGGATGTACGAACTCAACTCAAAGCTCGGTTGGATAGAGTGATTCTCATGAAAGAAAGGTCGGCACTTCAAAAATCTAGGCAAACTTATATCCGATTGGGAGATAAAAATACGGATTTCTTTCATCAATATGCCAGCTCAAGGAAAAGAATCAATAGAATCATGTGTCTCAAAGACAAAGATGGCAATGTTATGGTGGAAAGGGAAGACATCAAAAATAACATTCTTGACTTCTATTCTACCTTGTTCAAAGAGGATTTTGACATTAGACCTTTGATGAACGAAGATTGGTTTACAAAAATCACTACAGAGGAGAGAGATGATTTTGAGAGAGCTTTCAAGAAGAAGAAGTTTGGGAAGCTGTTAAAAGTTTGGGTCAAGAAAAGGCACCTGGAGCTGATGGATATCCTATCATCCTTTTTAAGAGATGTTGGGATTTTATTAAAACTGACGTTTTTTCTGTTTTGCAGGAGTTCCATTCTTCAAACTCTTTTTCTGGTTTGATAAACACAACCTACATTGCTCTAATACCAAAGGGACATCAAACTGAATCAATTAAAGACTACAGACCAATCAGTTTATTGTCTAGCATCTACAAGATTGTGGCCAAGGTTCTTACTAATAGGCTTAAAGTAGTTATTGAGAAGATTATTTCTTTCAATCAGGCGGCGTTTATCAAAGGAAGACAAATTCATGATGGTGCTCTTATTGCACACAAATTGGTGGACATTAAACTCAGAGATGGAAGTAATGGTTTGATTGTAAAACTTGACTTGGAGAAGGCTTTTGATAGATTATGCTGGACTTACTTGGATTCGATTATGAAGGGTATGGGATTTGGCTTGAAGTGGAGGAAGTGGATTCATATGTGTGTTTCTTCGGTCTCTTTTTCAGTTATCATAAATGGGAGTGTTTTTGGCAAAATAAAAAGCAGTAGAGGAGTACGTCAGGGTGATCCATTATCACCTATTTTATTCAATATAACCATGGAGGGTTTGAGCAAGTTGCTTATTAAGGCGGAGGAACTAGGTTTGATTAGAGGCTTCAATTACTCACCAACTAGATCTATCTCACATCTTCAATACGCGGATGATACGATTGTTTTCTTGGAAGCAAACTGGAATGAATGCTATAATCTATTCACTACTTTGCGTTGCTTCGAATTTGTTTCAGGTTTAAAGGTTAATGGTAGCAAGACCAGAATGGTGGCTGTTGGAGAAGTCGCGGATTTAACTACTTGGGCTCAGAGATTGGGGTGTAAAACAGACACACTGCCGATTACATATTTAGGTTTGCCTTTAGGGGCGACCTATAAAGCTCAACATATTTGGGATCCAGTGATAGAAAGATTTGATCGTCGTTTGAACTCTTGGCTGAAAAGATGGTTATCGAAGGGTGGTAGACTGATTTTGGTGCAATCAGTTCTTTCTGGCTTACCTGTTTATTTTTTTTCTCTTTTACAAGTTCCTAAAGGTGTTATTCTAAAACTGGAGAGTAAGATCAGGAAATTCCTTTGGTGTAAAACAGATGGTTCTGATGGTATTCATTGGGTTGCGTGGCCTCAGCTCCTCAAGCCATTTGATCATGGTGGATTGGGAATAAAGAACTTGGAAGTTATGAACATAGCACTGCTTATAAAATGGTTGTGGCGTTTCAGCAAGGAAAAAGAAAGTCTTTCGGTGGAAGTTATTGTGTCTAAGTTCAATATCAATAGGTCTATGATACTTGCACAACCTATACAGATGTCTTATGGCTCTAGTTGTTGGGTGGTGGTTTCTAAGTATGCGACATTGTTCACTAAAAACTGTGTTATACAGTTGGGAGATGGGGGTGGCTTTTCTTTCTGGCGTGATGCCTGGTGTGGTGAAGTTTCATTCGCAACCTATTTTCCTCATCTTGCAAAGGTAGCAACAGACAAAGAAGGTCATGTACGAGCTCATGTCATTGTAACTGATCGTATGGAATGGAACATAAATTTCAGTAGGTTATTGCGAGGTGTTGAGGTGAATGAGTAGTGCAGTCTTTTGCTCAAACTAGGGAATGACCCTACAAAGTTTTTCTCAACTCAGAGTGCAGTCAAGTGGAAGTCTACGACTGGTGTTTTCACGGTGAAGAGCTGTTATACCTGGTTGTTGAAGGAATGGGTGATGATTGAAGCTAATCCTTGTGTTAATAGCGCTTTTCTCTGGTTTACCAAAATACCTTTGAGGATTTGTTTTTTTGTTTAGCAAGCTTATCTAAATAAAATAGGAACCAGAGACAACCTAGCAAAGAGAGGCATCAGTACGTCAGGTATGTATGGGTTATGTAACTTGGCTCCTGAATTAGTCAGTCATTTGTTCTTGGAGTGTAGCTTTGCAAGGAGTGTGTGGAGTTTAGTTATACTTGTTCTAAATGGGTGGAGATGGATAATGCCTGTTACCTTCAAGGAGTTGGTAGATATGTCCGCAAGAAAGTTTCATTGGATCAAGGGTTGTTATATGGCGCTATCTTATGCATGCAACCCTATGGCAGATTTGGAAGGAGAGGAACAGTCGGATTTTTTCTCAAAAATCGCAGAATGAGGAACATGTGGTGTGTGCTACTAAGGCTACTGTGTTATCTTGGGTTAAGGTTTTCAACACAGAAGTTGATTATCCTTTTTCCGACTGGATGTTTAACTGGGATAATCTCTTTGATAGACAACCTCCTTAACTGTGGTGCTTTTGTTACTACTATGAATTGTCGTCTGAAACATGTAAACTATGATGCTCATCCTCTGTTGAGTTGAGAGCTCTACTGTACATTTTGTATAGCTTCTTTTTTTTTTCAATACAAAATTTTCAAAAAAAAAAATAAATACATATGGGATTCCATATACACCTACTAGGGTATGACCCGTGCCGTGACGGCACGGGTTTTTGTATCTGTTTCCCGGTAAAACGCGATAGCAAATGCTTATAATTGAGGTCTTTTCTTGTTTCTCCAACCTGAAAAATTATGTAAATGGATGGTGGAACTATCAATCAGCAACACTTTGTATAACCTCAAATTTAATGAGATAGTCTAAATAAAAAGGGCCGGTATAAGCCAATCTTTCCTGCAAAAAAAAAAAAAAAAGTCCCTGACCCTTCGCATACATTAAATTAAATTTTTCTCAATTGAGGTGTACCGATTTCATTGACACAACTTTCTTGTATATATGCAGTACCCAAGATTTTTTTGAAGCGAATGCAATTTATTGTCAGATGTGTAACATGTATCCAACACAATGTTTCAGCATCTAAAGAATTTCGACTATCAAAATTCAATTGGGTAACGCAATTTAGTTGCTTCAAAGCAATTCGTGGAAATAGATGTTATTCTTATTACCCAAATAGATGGTTTTTTCAATTGGTCTTTAAAACTTATTATATGTAGCAACATTTATGCTCGAAATTTAAGTTTGTAAAGTGGCAAGTTTTGAACATAGTTACCAGTTGGTACAACTGCAAATGCCATGTGAGAATTGAGATCTATCCGATGTGACAAATTAGCCTGGAATCTGTGCAAGGTTCATTATGTGCATAGAACAATTTCTTTCTATTGGCCTCATACATCGAAAAAAGTTGTGCCCAGTAAAGTCGCTCTTTGTCATTTTTTCGTTGACGCGAGGATGAAGGAAAATCTTCAAAGATGCTTCCATAATCCAATTTTTTAACGATGTGACCCGTGCCGCTATTTCGCATTTTCAACATTCCGATTTGTGTTGTTCCACAGTAGGAGGATTGAATGTAAGAGGTTAAACGCAACAATGACATAGTAAATGCACTGAAAAATGTTCAGTACCTTAGGTAGTATAGTCACTGTAGTATATAGCTTGGCGTACGTAGCAGCACACCCGTTCTTTTTTTTTGACCGAAGGTCTAGCACCATAGCAGGTTATAGAATATTTTATGACCTTTAGGTACCAATATGTAGTGCTAGTACAGATATTAATTCTATATTCTTGTCCAAGGAAGTAAAATACTATCGGTTATTTATTTTCTTAACCGCATACATGCACGGTGCCAAAACTCAATAACCTTGCTCTAAATTACCCAAATAGATCTACTAAATGATTCGAGTTCAGAATTCCCTTAATGGTACCATTCAGACAACATAACTTCGTTATCCAAATATTCTTAGTTATTAACATTTTACCAAACTAACAATCCTAGTGATTTATCATCCAGCAAAACTGATGTCATAAACCAAGGTCAACTATTTTTCCCATGTAGGCACTCTTTGGAGTATTTTTGTAGGCTGATTTCCTTAACTGATCAAGCTTCGGAGTAGGCATCAGCTGGCTCGTGCAATATTGGACCAATTTAGTGACTACGTGCTAGTAGATCTCTGCAAGGGTAAACATGTGGTGGTTTGTTACTTCACATTGAATGAATTCAACGCTAACTGGAAGTGTTCACGTATCTTATCCCATAGTTGTACAAAGTTTGTGGACACCTTCGATCTACATGTCCTTGCATCAACTCAGCTCATATGGCTGCTAGACAAATCACATTGCTTTTTGTTAGGCCATAGTAAAAAGTCAAATGAGCTCGAGGAGGAGCAAGTGTATAGATTGAGTATATAAGTTATTAGCCCAATCTACAACTGAAACCAAGTTAGTACCCAATACGAATGAAGAACACTTTTTGTAACAGAAAATTTTCCTTTCTCAAAGATAGTGCATTATAATTTTGAAAGTGAAACAAAGCTCGGGGTCACTTTCCGCATCTGAAGCCTGTTCCTATGAGATTATACTTGTAATCTTCTTAATGACTGGTTCCTAAGATTTTACTTCATTGTCTCTATTAAATATTTTGTTAGCTAGCTACCAACTTTGTGTCTGCAAGTGTGACTGAATAACACATTTTTGTTTTTAATATGGTATGGCATCAGTCATTTCAGCCATAGATTGATGACTGTGAGACTGTGATACAATCTAATATAATAAGCTTCCAATACATTTCCATGCAGATTCACACTGGACCCGGCAAAAAAAGTACAGGATTATGTTCGAGCTTACCGAAAGCATTTTCAATCTCTTATCCCGTCTCCGAAAGCAGTTTCAGAAGATTCAACTGCACTTCATTGAATTCTTAACGCAACAAATCTCCGTGGACATGAGTCTCCTGTTTCCTTACATTTTATCTGTTAACAACATTTGTAAGCATATTATTCAAGGATTAAGAATTCAGTTACAAATGCCAAAATATTTGGTGAGACGAATAAATCATTTTAAGAATAACTAAGCAAGAGCAGTAGAGAGTAGCCAAGCAAGAGTAACCAAACACTCATTTTTCGGTATTAATATAGTAACTACCACCCTTTACATACCTCTGAAGTAAACCCATTTAATAGTTGTTACACCATTTGAAGAAAATGCCTAGGAAGATTAGGTTTTACTGCAATAATGTAGTTGCTTTTGAAGTTATCATTTGTTCAAAGAAACTGACCTGTACAGCTACTCTAAATGGAAGTCGTTGATTTTGGTACAGCGTGCATGGATGCGGCTGTGGATAGCTTCTTGCAGTTCTCCGGTCTACAGATTCTTAATATTTCACTCTTGCCAGCTTAATGCAGGGTTCTCATGTAGGATTGGTTTGAGCAATGAGGTAGCAATACTTATAGAGTTATAAGTTGTCATACAAATATTACGACTGCTTAATGCAGGGTGCTCATGTAGGATTTGTTTGGGCAATGAGGTAGCAATACTTACAGAGTTATAAGTTGTCATACCAATATTACGACTGAAACAATAACGTAAAGACTCATTTTTGTTATCAATCTATTGATACAAATAAATGACGACTAAGAATGTAAAAGATTTACGTACAATGAAAAGGGTTGGCGAATTCTGGAAACTCACTTTGAGAGATGTGTCACTGCCACGCTATGAAGCACGGATACCGATACGGGGATACTGATACGGGGATACCGATACGGGGATACGTCAATTTTAAAAAAATGAGGATACGGGATACGGTGGGACACGTATATTTATTAGAATTATTTATATATGATAGTATTCATTTTAATTAAAATAAAAAACACATGAAATAAATATTATAAAATAAAAGGTCTCATAAATATTGTTTGGAATATTAAAAAAAAAATAGATTAAAACTACCTAATAATTTCCATCAAAGAGAATCGTTTTTATTTCTGGCTCGTCAAGTGAAAGATTGGCAACTTCAAGTTCTCCCACACCATCAAGTGGATCAAATGCATTTCCACCAACATCCCACATTCTCTTTTCGATGCTTAGAATTTTTCTTTATTTGACGATTCTTTATAAAGCAAAGTATTAGGATAAATGTCTATAACTTCTTATAATTAATATATTATACTCCGTATTATAGTTCTATTATGTAATGAAGATAAATACAAAATTCTAAAAATATTTAGATTTTGTGTATTAGTATATGTAAAAATATATGTCATACTATAAGAAGTATCCCCTTTTAAAGTATCAGAGGGGTATCTCAAAGTATCCCCTACCCTTTTCGTAATTAAAAAAATGGGATACTTTAAATGGAGTATCCGATACGTATCCCCAAGTATCCCCAAGTATCGAAACCCGATACGTCACCGATACCGATACGACGTCAATTTTGAAGTATCCGTGCTTCATAGCTGCCACGGCAAAGTCAGCCCTGAGTTGGCCTTGGAAACCCTTTCTTTAAATCATTACCACCTTTCGACGTATGTTAGACCTGAAAGGAGAAATATGCAAGAATGTTAAACGTTTAAATCTAGTACCGGTTGAATAACAAAAGGCTGAAAAATGGATCTAACTAATCATTTTCTCAAAAATCAAATGCTACCAATGTTCTGACAATTCAAAAGTAAAACCACATTTAAGGCAATTCACTTCTCCAATGCCTTGTAAAGTCGCAGGAAAATCGTTAGATGTCAATTTGAAATAGCTATAATTGTGTTTTAGATGTGATAGACCATAGAACTCTTACCCTCCGTAAAGGCCCTCATTGCAGAGTGAGGCTAAGTAATAAACAGACATGCAACGACAAATCAATCAGTCCCTATGACAACTGTTGCTATAGATAGAAAAACATTAAATGTCTGATCATAAAAAGATGTTTCCAGAACTCTCAAGTGGTAGTAGATCAGACATATGTTCTTGGTTAATTATGGATACCCAATGGACAGTTCTCTGTGAACCCCAAGGAAGCCGCACACTAAAACAAATCTTCTAGCACCGCATTTCAACTCAAGGGACTTTCAACCATGAGATGATACGTCCGAACTGAAATCGCAGGGATCAAATACTGCAGGACACAAACCTATAATCAAATCTCAAGAATTCAGTTAACAAAGATACGCATATTAGTATACAGTTGGATATTGTTGTTGCATAACATCATTGAGCAAACTATTACTTATCATATTAACTACCCTTACCTCTCTCTCATAAATCAGGTGGTAGTTGTCCACCCCATATTAAATACCAATGATCTGTATACAATGACCGATAGATATTACTTGAGAAATGATGTAATCTGATAATGCCAATGTCAGATGGGAGAAAAGAACTCTTAACACGTGTGGTAAGGATTGTACCTCCATCCACTATATACATGGAATTGGTGCTCCCATGGAACCAAGGACTGCTACTTATTCACCAACCTGTATATATGAAAAATGAAGATAATGGGCATAGAACAACCTGAAAGTAAGTAAAATTGTAGCTTTAACTTTTTAACTGGCTTGGTATCCATTTTGCCAGTTACTTATACAAATACAATTAGGAGCAATAAAAATAAAACATACCAGATCTATTGGATGTATCCTCATTTTTAAAACTTGCATAGTATACATGATTTAAGCTTCTTTATGATTTTTTTGTTCAAGGATCTGATCTCATAATTATTTTTTGAAACTCAGTTCAAGACATTCAATCATGTAATTGTTCTGTAACTTATTATAGAATATATAATAGGTACTTAAGAATGATTGCCAGCAAAGAAGGAAACACAATGGGTATGAAAAGAAGAAATTCAGGAGTATGATGGTTAGTTTGAAGTGCACCTAGTCATATAAGTATATGCACAGGTTAGCATGAAAAGAGAAATTATGCATCGGGCAGAAATCACATCAACTGCAATGGCAACTCACTGGATCTTGTCGTCCTTGAATGATGACTGCATCCAAAGAAAACCAACAATGAACAGTTGGAAACTAATTTTCGAATGGAAAATAAATTTACACATTATGAACAAAGCATCCTTATTCCAATACGAAAATAGCTGCAATTTCAATATCGACGTATTAGGGGAAAAAAATCATTAGCATTCTATCATTGAAAATATATTAAATCTTAACACAAAAATAATTCACAATGGTAACTTAATTTGAACAAACCAACATATGATTACCACGCAAGTTAGCAATACCAAAATTGCAGCCGACAATACAATGCCAAGTAAGACCGCGCCTGTTATCAAATTCCTTCTTGTTATATCAGCAATGAAAATGCAAACAACTCAAGCAGATCATAGAAAGCGAAGGGAACTGTAAGCTTTCTCGAAAACAAAAAACGAAAACAACATAACGTTTAACCATAATTTCTACTACATAAAATGAGCATCTAAAATCTAAAACCATGAGAACCCCAATTCAAATTTTAATGGAAATTAACAACTTCCTGAGCCATCTACAGTAATCAAATTTTAGTGAAAATCAATAAAACAATTCAGAAAATCTAAAATCAACTGAAAAATGATAACTTTTAGACAGCCCATACCTCGAAGACAAAGAAAATATCCTGACGAAGATACGACGCTGAAACAGTACGCTGAAGGATGAAATGGAGAACCCTTGGAGGATAACATCTCTTGGGGTTTATGTATTCGAACAATTGGTTTTTTTGTAACGTCTTCAATAATTAGCCACGGGTGATTGAATGTGAAAATAATGGGGGGTTTAATTGCAGGAGGAGAACTGGAAGAAAAACCTAGTTTTCGGTAACTGATTGATTTTCTAATGGTGGGTTTAATTGCAAAGAGGAGAAAAACTGGACGAAACCCCTAGTTTTTGCTAACTGATAGATTTTCCGGAGAAAAAGAAACTTAATTTTGGAAGGAAGACATCACAGACGTTGGATGAGGACATAAAAGAGGGGAATGGTTTCAGCCGTGATTTGTCTCGTACGCTTTCGAGAGGAGTTTAGAATAATGAGAGCCATTGATTGCCAAAAATGACCCTTTTACTGTCGTCGGATTGGGACAACACCACTGTCTTTTGTAAGATAGATACCAAAAGGAGCATCCGATGGTCGTGATTGACCAATCGCTATTTTGTCGTTTCCGTTTTGGTACCCGCCCGATTGGGATTGGTCCCCGCCCCTAGTGAGATGGATAATATAATTTGTGCTTACGAAACTTCGTATGCGCCGATTCTGGTTTTCTGTTTTTCAAGACGAAAAACGCAAAGGCCCAATAATGTGGTTGATATAACTTGTTACACTCCAAAGGCCCATTATTTTAAGCACCACCACCACCACAATTTCCTCTCTTTTACAGAGAAGGGAGGAGGAGAAGAGACAAAGAGAGTCAGAGAAATGGCTGGAAGAGACAGAATTCATCTGAGAGATAATCAAAGATTATCTCAAATCCCTCTTCTTCCGCCACCTCTAATCGACAACCGCCGCCACAACAACAACCACCACCACCACCAAGATTTCCACCCACACCCAGCCCTAATCGAAGAACAGCTCCACCACCAACGCCGTGAAATCCAAAACCTATTATTAGACAATCAGCGCTTAGCAGCTACACACGTAGCACTCAAACAAGAACTATCAGCATCTAATGAAGAAATCCGTCACGTCTCATCCGTTGCTTCTCAAGTGAAAGCAGATAGAGATATCGAAATAAGAGAATTATATCAAAGGTCATTGAAATTAGAATCAGAAGTTTTGTCAATTGGGAAATTCAAAGCTGAGTTAGCTCAAGCTAAAGTTGATATACAGAAATTGAGTGTCAACAAATCGGAATTAACTTCGAAATTGGAGAGCATTAATGCAGATCTCATTAGGGCAAAGCAAGAACGGGATGAATCTAAATCTGTTGAGTCTGACATTGATGCCATGCGGATCGAAGTCCGAAAAGGAAGGTATATGTAAAATCATTTCATCTGATTTGTGTCGAATTCACGGGATTGTTTGTGTTTATGTTATGTTGTTGGAAAATGTGTAGGGCAGCTATTGAGTATGAGAAGAAGGCGCATGCTGAGAATCTCGAACATAAGCAACTGTTGGAGAAAAACATGAAGGAATTGACTAAAGCAATGGAGAAACTGCGTAAGGAGCTTGCTGATGCTGAGAAGAGAGCTCAAGCGGCAAGTGAAGCTAATGCTTCTGTGGCGGTTGCTCCAGACCCAGGTATTTGATACTTGAAGTTTGAACTAATTCTTGTTTGGGGGGCTTGGAGACGTTGACTTAGGCGGAATGTGTCCTGTTTCCACTTACTTTTCTTAAAATTCTTGAAAGCAAATTATCCTTAATTTGAAGCAGGTCCTGTATATGGTGGAAACTATGGAAATCCTCAGATGGGACCTGTGGGAGCTGGACCTTCGTATGTCGATCCTAATGCAGCTAATGCTTCTATGGTGGTTGCTCCAAACCCAGGTATTCACTGCTTGAAGTCTGAATTAGTACTTCTTCGTATGGGGTTTCTGGAAACCTTTGACAAATGAAATGGGTGGGATGTGAACATTTATTTTTATTCGAACTGTTGAGACTTGAGCACGAATATTTGTATCGTTACAGGTCCTGCGTATGGTGGAATTTATGGAAATCCTCAGATGGGATATGTCGGAGTTGGACCTTCATATGCCAATCCTGTGGGCGCTCAAGTAGCGAATGCAGCTAATGCTTCTATGGTGATTGCTCCAAACCCAGGTATTTGCTGCTTGAAGTTTGAAATAAAACTTGTTCAGTTAGGGGTTTCCGGAAAAGTTTGACAAATGACTTGGGTGGGATGTATACATTTACTTTTATCCGGACTGTTGAGTGCAAATTATACTTAATTTGAACCATTCAGGTCCTGCGTATGCTGGAAGCTATGGAAATCCTCAGATGGGATATGTGGGTGCTGGGCCTTCATATGTGGATCCTTATAACATGCATCATATGGTATGTGCTTATTTCATGTTTCAACTGAAGTTCACAGTTTCACTACGTTCCCATCTTGTCGATCATTAGGAACCTCTTTTATTTTTGTTTATGTGGTTGGAGAAGATGGACGAATGTATATAATGCCGTTAGATGTTCTTTTTATCGAACTATATGTTTGTAGAATCGTAGCTGAAACTATTTAGATGGCACGTGTGCGTCTCGACTTCTTGTGCATCTTCTCAGATGTTTTCAAACAGAATCCTAATGCTCCAAAACTTAAAATTTTGGGGAAGTAGTGTCTGACTGTTCACTTAAAATAGGCAAATCCTTCCCAAGTGGGAGATACAAATGCTTTCAAACATGAGAACCTGAGCATAGCTCAGTGGTTTCTCGCTGGCTCCCCATAGGGGAGGGCTGAGGTCGATCCTCAGCAGTATCAAAAAAAAAATGCTTTCAAACATGGCGTTCCATATTTCCCATCCAAATCTCCAGCTGTAAAAATCTGCTCATGTATGTACTAAATGATAACAAAGTTGTTCACACGTTTCAGATGCAACCCAATTTTGGTGCCCAATTACATTATGGGTCTGAAGCAGTAGCATATGCTCCTTATGGCGTACAACAGAATCAAGTACGTAGATGAATGCTGTTAGACACTGAAACACCAGGAGTCAACATTTATCGTGTTTCTTGTCCTCGGGATTCTTATTCATGAAGCTAGTCAACCAGGTTATGTGCAGCCAAAAAAGGGTCAAGTACACAGATGAATGTCCTCGGGATTCCTATGGCGTACAACAGAGTCAAGTACATAGATGAATGCTGTTAGATATGGGCATGATCCACCTTATGGTGCACCACAGCCTGCTACTCAACCAGGTTATGTGCAGCGTTTTGATTCAGTTTCACAGGTTCCTAGTCATTCCAGTGATAGTAATGTGGGTGCAGCCAAAAAAGGGGGCAAACTCCAACGATACCACCCCAGCTTCTCAAAGTGGTCAACAGACTGGAGCTGCCAAGGCCTCACCTAAGAGTTGATGATAGTTTAGTCTCTAGATTTTCAAATCTTGTCAATAGAAGCTTAGGATGTAGTTAATGTTTTAAAGTGTTCAGTTTTATGAGTGTCGGATACTGTTATGGCGAATATATGGATGCGTTAATGCAGTGAAGGGATTGTATTTTGTTTAGCTTTTTCAACCTGGTTTAGCTGCTGCCACTCAGGCTCGCCTAACTTTTTATCTCATCTTTCTACTTTACTGTTGGAGCAGTTCAACAAGTTTTGATTTATCTATAGTGACTTCTCTCAGGCGGACACTAATTCGAACATTTCAGATGCTCTCAAGGCTGATATTCTGTCCACATTTTTGCACTAAATTTAACTTTTTTAACTCCACAGCACTAGCCCTTGTGGCCTAGTTCAGCGGTCATTTCCCCCAGGTTTTAATTGGTTTCATGATCTTTTGGTCCTCCTTTTTCTGGTATCTGGCACCTCCTTTTGAGGTGACAAAAAGTCCAAAACTACACAACAAGTATAGCTTGTTTGGATACAAAAGCACTTCTAGCTTCTTCTTCTCTAGAAGCAGAAGTAACTTCCAGAAATCAGAAGTAAAAAAAGATGGTTTCACCTATTTACCACCCACACTTTCACTCTTTCCCACCCCACCTCACAATTGAAAAAAATAACCACTTTTCAATTCTACTTTCTTCTATTTACCACCTACAAAAGTAAATAGGGTTTGACTTGGATTAGTATTTGTCTTCTTCTTCTATCTCTTCTTCTTTCATTAAAAAACCATCATAAAACCATTAAGTTTGAAAACCCTAGGTTAGATTATGATTATTCAATTATATTACACCAATTTTTAATTATTCTTGTAGTTTTTTTTTTATTAAATTCTTTGAGAGATTATTATGGAAGAGTTCAATATTGAAATTGAAAACCTAATGCAAAGTTCCCAAACCTTAGATGATTTGCACATCCAAGAAGATTCCATTGTTGTCCAATCTATTAGCACGAAATTTACTGAAGATGGTATAGAGGTAATAAGTGATAACAATTGATTTTTTTTTCTCTAAAAATTTCGACGAGCTGGTCTACAATCTCTGAACGACTATATCATATGTTAGCCGTCAGTAACTGGACGACTATGGGTAACTATAGTAACCCTGCAGTGAACGACCCTAACGAACTTTGGTCGTGATATCCTGAACGACTACGGTGTTACTAAGTCGTTTATATTTCAGTGTCTGAAGAGTCTTTTCCTTGTTGCAGGATCTTTACAGCCAATTCATTGGTCATCCCAAAAGACAATCAGATGAACAAGTCATTCATGACGAAAACAAAGAGGACGAGCTTGTTCTAGCTGTCGTAGGTGAACATAATGCGGAGCAACTACTAGGTGGGTTTGTTGAGTGCGGGAAACATAGAGTTATTGTGATGGCTTTCGTGGACAATAACCATTGGGTTCCAATGAAGTTGAAGATCGGTTCTCCTATACCACCTCCTTGCAACACGTGGACGGCTAATGCATAAGAAGATGCTAAAGCTTGGCCAAAAAAGTATGCAGAAAAGATGAGTATATACAATAAGCGAATGAACATTGTAGACCCAGATCCTAAAAACCTAGTTCTCCTTTATTAATTTTTTGTGCAATTGTATGATTCTAAGGATTCTTTGTTATTTTTACTTTGAAGGATTTAACTTTTGAAAGTATTCAATTTTTCTATAATATACTATTCTTGGTATACCTCAACTGACTTTTTTCATTCAAAATAGCATAGTCAACTGCGTTTGGACGACTAGAAGGGGTACTAATCGTTCAGTTTTGGACGACTAGGAGAAGAGGTAGTCATTCAGTTCTGGACGACTATGAACTATTCATCTCCTGTATTCCTCTGAGTTTAATATACTAAACTTAAACGTTATATGTAAAATGACCAGTAGGATCAGCACACGTTCATATCTGGTCGACTAGGAGGGGTTGTAGTCGTTCAGTTCTGGACGACTATGAACTATTCATCTCCTGTATATCTTGATTTCGATTTGTCTTCAACAACATTCTTCTTCTTTGGATGCATCAATCAATATTTCAATGGATGAATGGAGCTCGGTTCTTTGAGGAAGATTTTTTTTTCTTTCTTTTTTTTGTTGTTTCTCGGTTGAAGAAGAAGACTAGAATGGTTGGGTTTTTGTTATGTTTGAGATTTTATGTTTTTGGTGGGGTGGAATTATTATTGGGTGTGGGTAGTAAAGTCAATGGAGGTGGGAAATAGAGAGTTCTACAATTTTTTGTAGGTGGTAATTAGGAAAACATAGGTGGGATTTTAGGTGGGTGGGAAAGAGTGAAAGTGTGGGTGGTAAATAGGTGAAACCAAAAAGATTTTGCTTCAGAAAAAGTTAACTTTTCTGCTTTCAGAAGTCATTCTGAAATTGTGTTTGCAAACTAATTTTTGACTTTTTTGCTTCCAGAAATCGAAAGTTACTTCTGGTTCTGGGTGTGTATAGAAACATGCTATAGCCTATAGGTGTCCAATTATATCTCATTGAAGAAACTCAACTAACAGTAACCTAAAGGCCGATAAAGCTCTGTAAGGCAGCATACCATTTGGGGACTTTTAACCTTACTCTTGGGCTGGGTTGCACAGACGCGCCGATTTTGGGCCCGAGTCCGCGTCGGACTCGTGTCGGACACGGACGCGGACACGACACGCATACGACGCGATCAACTCGGTAAACTCTCTACTTTAAGTGATAATTTAGTATATTGTCCCTTGAGATTCGAACTCTCAAGGTCATAATCCCACCTAAGGAGCTTAACCATTGAGTCATTCACGCTTTTGTGTGTAGGTTGTATATTTTCAGCATTTTATACTACTTCTCCTAGCATTAATTTCATATATTAGTATAGTTAAATTATATATTTACTAAATATATAAACGTGTCCGTGTCCTACAATTTTGAGACCTCGCTCGTGTCCGCGTCCGTGTCGTGTCGTGTCGTGTCGTGTCCGCGTCTCCGTGTCCGAGTCCGTGCAACCCAGCTCTTGGGGATGAAGGCTAGCTTGCAGTGGGCCGGTCCAGCTGGGTGGGTGGGTCCACGTGGTAGGGCCCGCCTTTGTCTATGTCACCAAGTCCAACCTTACTCTTCTTGTGGTAGAACTGGAAATCCTAAAACCCTAGAAAGATCTCAGAATGGACGAGGACTCAAAGCTTGACCCTGATACCCAGGAATGTCTCCATTTAATCTCTGCTTTTCTAGCCATGGAACCCACTCATTCCTTAATTTTCTTTGCCAGGTTCTCTACTCCCTCTCTTTCGTCATTTTTGTGTTATGTTAATAGTTACCACCACTAATTCATATTTTGTTTGGACTCATGTAGGGAATGTGGGAAAGGATTGATAACAAACCAAGTTCAGGATTTCATCTGGCAATATTGTATTAACAAAACTGTAAGTTAGGGTTTCTTTACTTATTGGAATCTTTTGTGGAACTTTGATTATTTGAAGAGTTTAAATGTTTAGTTTTAATTACATATATCTGTAGATGAACGAAGAAAACCGGCCGAGTGATTTATATGTGAAGAATTTCCTCAAGAAAGTAATTGTTGAAGTCGAATCGAGTTCTATTGAGGTCATGGATGAATTATATGAACAATTCTCTTATTATATGACTTCAGTAAAGGTATGAGTAGTTACCATCTTTTTGCGATTGAATACGAGTTGTTTGTTAATTTGCATCAACAAAAAGAAGAGAGTTTGTTTGTTAATGTTAAGGTGATAGATGTTCAATGTAGTTACTGTGTGCTTATCCTTAGGAGTTGTTTTAGACGGTTAGGCCCTTTCCTTGGGACTTGGCAATGGCAATAGCTGCTGCACCACTATGGTAAACGATGGTCGGTCGATGGAAATTCCATCAGATTTTGCTCCTTTGCTTGGTCCATAGTGGACCAAACCAAACAAAAAACTGTGTTTGCCATGCCCGTAGGAAGGGGCCTTAGTAGGTTACGAAGTAGTTACTCAAGTGTTGTATAAATGTTGGGTTTCCCTTGTAATAGGATATGGGGAGAAATCATGTAGAATGCTTGTGCTGTGTCGTTTGGAGGGAGAGGCTCCTATGTAAGCAAAACTTAGGTGTTGGGTTCGTCTGTAAACCTTTATCTTATTAAGTGTATTAATAATTTTAATATTTTCTTCGGTTTATCTTAATTTGAGATATGGATGTGCAGTCTGGATTTATAAACTCATAAAAGGTAGTATGTTCAACTTGTAGGATGGTTTTGAGAGAGGAAACTCAAGGGTTTATAAAAGAATTTCATTTCTTTTTCCTAATGGTGAGCACTATTAACTAACTATGTTAGTGTGTAGGCAGCACAATTTGTATTTTGCTAGATTGATATTTTTCCGTTAAGGTTGGGTCGTATGCTCATCTCATTTGTTGGTATTTTCACAGTCTCAAGCTGTTCAAGAGTCGAGAAAATCGTAATTCCGCTTCAGTGTTCAGTTAACATGCTTGAAGGAGATACTGGGTACGTCTTACATATATTTTGAATCCATTATGCTATATTAATCATGTGTTCGAATTGAAAAGGGTTCAGCCTTGTACCGAAGTTGCTGGTTTCTGAAAATTGCTTAGCTAATGCGGTCTACGATAGTAGTCTGTATCTTTCGCAAATTAGAATGCTTTTAGCAATCTAAGTGTGTTAGGACACAATCCTCGTTCTTCTATATCATGCAAGTGACAAATCATATTACACACAATCTCTCTTGCATGTGTAAGTAGGTCTTTCATTCAGCATTTATATTATAGTTTTAATACTTCAGTAGTTCGATATCAATCTAATGTGAATATAAAGTGCTTTTCTTAGAGAAAACTAAACTTGTCATTCCTTAACCAGTAGTTATTGCATCTGTAAGTCTAACAACATTACCTGTCCCTGCTATTTCCTAACTTATACGCCTCTTGTCTCAAAACACCAGTTATACATAGTACTCATTTTAGTGCACCAGGAATGAGTTGTTGTTGGGCGACAAGTTTGTTTGTCGGCCTTATGGCGCAGCAAGTAAGAAAACAGGAGAGCTAGGGTTGATTCAAACAGAACGTTTAAAAAAAGAGTTCTCGTAGAGACTCGACTGAATAACTTCAATAATAATAATAGACTCCCTACACAAGAGTTTTACGACCCTATTTATACTACTAGGGTTCCTTAGCTAACAAGTCTAGAAACTCTAAACATAGCAACTTTAAATCCTGACCTTTAATCCTAATAGACCCACTTAATATATAAACGACCACCTAAGCCTAAATAAAGAAAAGAACCCAAAGTAAACCAAACAAAACAGTAAATAACTATGCTCCTGTATCAATCTCCTTGGGTGAAGAAGAGGTGAGCATGGTGGGGAAAACTTTCGAGAATTCAGCATGAATTTCTAGATCAATCTTCTTAAACTCTTCTTCTGCAATCCAAGTACTTTCACTAGCTGGTTTGCCTAGCCACTTGACGAGTACTCGGTTGTACTGCCCCGTCGAGAAACTACTTGTTTAACATCCACTACGTCTTCTATCACATCTGCTGGTCCTTTTGAGAATTCTGCCACCTGACGTTCTTCCCCAACAGTTTCTCCATCGAATCCGTCATAAGGATTCAAGTCAGCAACATTAAAGATTGGACTGATTTGCCAATCTGAAGGCAGTTCTAGCACATAGGCATTTGAGCTGATTTTTTTCAATACCTTGAAAGGTCCAAATTTCCTTGACTTAAGCTTGTGATAAGTACCTTTAGGGAATCGTTCTCGCCTTAAGTATACCAAAACTTGGTCACCTTCTTCAAAATTGCTGGCCTTAATTGCATTCCTCACTTCGTCATGAACCTTCTTAATATGTTCATAAGCTTCTCCTTCATCGCTTACTCAAGCATCTTGCGGTAGTGGAACTAGATCAAGCACATGTTGTGGTTGAAATCCATATGCCGCTTCGAAAAGGGTCTTCTTTGTGTTCCTATTAACTGAATTGTTGTAAGCAAATTCAGCTTGAGGTATTAACATGGTTACTACCAAGACATCTCAACAAGTTGCCCAAGCTGCGATTAACAACCTCCGTTTGTCCATTCGTTTGTGGATGACAAGTACTTGAATATTTCAGTTGAGTGCCAAGTTTCTTCCAGAAAGTCCTCCAAAAATGTCCCACAAACTTGACATCCCTGTCAGAAACGATAGTAGTTGGAACACCATGTAATCTTACCACTTCACGGAAGAATAAATCAACAACATGAGTAGCATCCGAAGTCTTAGAACAAGGAAGGAAATGTGCCATCTTAGAGAATCGATCCACCACAACAAAGATAGAATCGTAACCTTTAGATGTCTTTGGCAGCCCCGATACAAAATCCATGCTTAATCGACCCAAGGTAGTGTCGGAATTGGCAATGGAGTGTTCAAACCAGTATTTTGTGAGCTCCCTTTTCCAAACTGGCAGCTTTGGCATCTCTTTACCATTCGCCCAACATCCTTATGCATTCTTGGCCAGTAATAACGATCGGTTACCATTGCCAACGTCTTGTCTCGACCTAAGTGACCTCCTAACCCATTACCATGCAACTCCTGGATTATTTGCTCACGAAGTGATCCTTCTGGAATACACATTTGATTGCCTTTAAACAAGTAACCATCATGCAATCAGTAAGGACGTTAAACTAGTGTTGCTGGATTTCTGAGATCAACAAGAACCTTACTAAAAAAACGAATCATTTTCATACTGATTTTTCACTTCCTCAAAGCATGTTACCTGAGTACTCATGACTGTCAAGATCAAAGAATGCCTACTCAACGCATCAGCTATCTTGTTCGACTTACCTGTCTTGTATTTGAGAGAAAATGTGAATCCTTGAAGGTAAGAGCTCCACTTGCCATGGCGAGGATTAAGTTTCTTTTGAGAGTTCAAATACTTTTGTGTTTGATGATCTGAATAGATCACACACTCATGGCAAGCTAGAAAATGCTTTGAATGACGAATAGTTTGCACTAAGGCATTAAACTCCAAGTCGTACGTCGAGTATCGTCGCTTAGCGTCTGTTAGCTTCTCACTAAAAAAGGCTACTGGTCTGCCCTCCTGACTAAGAACACCCCCAATACCCCTATGTGATGCATCACATTCTATTTCAAAAAGCTTATCAAAATCTGGTAAAGCAAGAACCGGTGCTTCAGTCATTAACTCCTTGATCTTTTCGATGGCCAAATTTGCAGACTTTGACCACTTGAAGTTAGTTCCCTTTAGGGATTCAGTTATTGGAGACATAACAGCGCTGAAATTCCTTATAAATCTTCTATAGAAAGATGCCAAACCATGAAAACTGCGAACATCACCAATTGATTGTGGTATTGGCCAATCTTTGATTGCTTCAACCTTGGCTGGATCAACTTGCAACCCTTGTTCAGACACTATGTAGCCAAGGAACACAACCTTATCACATAAGAAGGAACACTTCTTCATGTTGGCATAGAGCTTTTCCTTGTTTAGGGCTTCCATAACTTGATTCAAGTGAACCAAATGTTCTTCCCTTGTACGACTGTATATCAATATATCATCAAAATATACGACAACAAATGAACCCATAAATGGTTTTAATACCTCAGTCATGACTCTCATGAAGGTGCTAGGCGCATTGGAGAGTCCAAAAGGCATAACCAACCATTCATACAGTCCATCGGGAGCCTTGAACGTTGTTTTCCACTCATCACCACTTCGCACTCGGATCTGATGATATCCACTCCGTAAATCCAGCTTGGAGAAAACCTTTGAACCAACTAACATGTCAAGCATATCATCTAGACGAGGTATTGGAAACCGGTACTTGACTGTAATTTTGTTGATTGCACGACTGTCCACACACATCCACCATGATCCATCTTTCTTTGGAATAAGAAGTGTTGGGACCGCACAAGGACTCTTGCTCACTCGCACCAAGCCTTTATTCATCAACTCTTTTATCTGTCTTTGCATTTCAGCTCTTGGCATTCTATAAGCAGGGAGATCTGGTAAGGAACTGCCCGGCACCAAATCAATAACGTGTTGAATGCTCCTCATTGGTGGTGGTTCCCTTGGCAGCTCATCAACAACCAAGTCCTTAAACTTGGTTAACAGTTGTTGAATTTCAAATGGAAAGTTACTAAATTCTTCATATCGATCTTCGTTCACACTCCTTCCAACCAATGCATAGATAATTCCCGAGTCTTTGTTCTCGATTTCAAAATTTTGGGCTGTCAAAACATCTTTCTCTTGGTTGCGATTGTGACTACCATCAACTTCTTCTCTGAGTGGTTGTAAAGTGAACTTCTTTCCACACCTTCGCAATGTGTATGTGTTGGGCTTTGTTAAGTGGAGCATATCCTTGTCATACAACCATGGCCTACTCAGCAAGATGTTGCAAACATCCATAGGCGCAACATCACACCATGCTTCATCCTCAATGTCATTTTTGCCCATAGTGAACTTGACTAAGCATTGCAACGTAACAGGTACATACCTTTCTTTCTCAATCCAAGCAACCTTGTAAGGATTAGGGTGCTTCTCTGTTAGTAAACTTAACTTCTCCACAGCTTCTTTAGAAATAATATTCGCACTGCTCTCGCCGTTCAAGATAACATTGCAGGCTATTTTCCCACATAAGGCACGGGTACGAAAAACGCTAGTCCGCCTCCAATCTTCCTTTTCCACCTTTGGTGCTGTCAATATTCGTTGCAACACTAGGCAATCTCCTTTCACGAGCAAAACGTCGACATTGTCTTCATACTCACCTTCAACAAAGTTCACTCTTCTTTCTGGACAGGTATAAGACATGTGCCCTGGATCACCACATGTAAAACAACGGCTTTTAGATGTAGACAAGCTCGCTCCTTTGTTGTTTTGAGGTACAGACCTAGTAAGGTCTTTACCCCTTTCAACCCTATCAGTTGCACCACTTCCATTACTTCTCTCACTTCTTACAACAACATTGTTCCTTGAAGATGTTGCACTAGCTCGGCCAGTCATGTTATGCCTCATGGTAGAACGCAACAGCCTCTTCTCTGCCATTAATGCATATTGACGGGCATCTTCTAAAGTAAACAGACGAACCACTCCCATCTCATCTCTAATGGGCTGATTCAAGCCTGAGAGATAACGAGATGTCAACTGTTCATTAGTTTCACTCAAACTAACTCTTATGTGAAGATTATAGAATTCTGATGTGTATTCTTCAACTGACAGTCCTCTTTGCTTCAAGTTGTGAAGACGCTCATACAATTCCATCGCATAATCAGCTGCCAAGAATTGTTTACGAAGCTTGGACTTCATGTGCTCCCAAGTACTGATTTTAGGTTTAAGTTGGCGAGAACGCTGCTCTTCAACTCGCTTCCACCATTGAAGTGCTGCACCTTTCAACTTCAGCTTCACAAACAATACTTTTCTTTCTTCTTTCATGGTTTTCCATTCAAAATATGATTCTAAGCTTGCTTCCCGATCCAGATAATCTTCAGCATGCATCTTACCAAAGAAATCAGCAACTTCAACCTTGATTCATCCACCGTTCAAATCTAGGGCTTGAATAAACCTGTCTTCCAATCCTCTTCTCCCAAGGGTTTTCTTCTTCTTCAGTATCAGAACTATCATCCTGTCGACTATCTTCCGACGATTCGCCAGAGTTTCGGTTGCCTTCCGGATTCTCCATATCGGCTCCCCCACGTTCATGTCGCTGGATTGCACGAACAGTCCGCGACAAATCTTGAATCATGCGCCTAAGATCAGCAATCTTTGTTTGCTGATTATCATTTCCTCTTCCATTACCTCTACCACGTCCAACCATGATGAAGAGTAAACAGATATAGGATCTCTTTGACTCGATACCAACTTTATGGCGCAGCAAGTAAGAAACAGGAGAGCTAGGGTTGATTCAAACAGAACGTATAAAACAAGAGTTCTCGTAGAGACTCGACTGAATAACTTTAATAATAATAATAGACTCCCTACACAAGAGTTTTACGACCCTATTTATACTACTAGGATTCCTTGGCTAACAAGTCTAGAAACTCTAAACATGGAAACTTTAAATCCTGACCTTTAATCCTAATAGACCCACTTAATGTATAAGCGACCACCTAAGCCTAAATAAAGAAAAGAACCCAAACTAAACCAAAGCAAAACAGGAAATAACTATGCTCCTGCATCACGGCCACTCCACCTACAGGGTTGATAAGTCTGTTGCAAGTATTGTCATTACTGATATCAATATGTATGTTCTTTCATTGAGTAACATTATTAGTTCCATCGAACATAGCTAATGTTGGAATGGTCAATGCAGGTGTTCAGTTTGGCCTTCAAGCCTTTTCTTGTCAGAATTTATACTTTCACATCCAGACATATTCTCTAATAAATCTTGTTTTGAGGTAAGGCTAATAGGGCTTGATTATTTTGTTCTACAATTAATTGATATATCTAGTTCTCCACAATTGCTTTATGAGGTTGTGATCTAGCTTGAGTATTTAAAGCATTCTCGAGCAGAAACATCTTTTGTGGAAAGTCATCATAACAATAAACGACTCCACCTCTACACAATATAAGTGAATGGAATTGAATTGTGATTCTCGGTGATGGTTTTGCTGAAACAGGTTGGCTCAGGTGTTGGTTTAGTTGGTATATCTCTTGCTTATGTGAAAGCCTCGAAGGTGTGTTATCTGGATTTTTTTTTCCTATTGATGGGTAAAGAATTTGGTGCTGACGAGTTCGAACTCAGATCACTGGTATCATCACCCAATGACTTTACCATTGTACTGCAATGACATTAGCATTACTTAGAATTGTTGCTTAAACAGAGTAAGTTGTTTATAGAGATACATATGAAGAAAAAGTGCAGGATTATCCCAAGTTACCAACCATCAATAGTTCATATTCGTCTGTGACCATTTTTGAGTGGATCTCTAGATAATAGATTTTCCCCTCTCTTTAATACATGATTGATTGGAAAAATCACAAACCTCTAATTGGGTTGTGTAAATGTGTATCATGAGGAGATTCAATGGCTTATCAGCCTTATCTTATAAAGAGTCCCACGTGACTTGAATTAGAGTTATCATAGCTATTAATGTGGGAGGCACATATTTCATTAAGGATTGCTTGATACAGATTATACTTACAGATGGTGACTTGTCAACTTTGGCAAACATGAAGCATAATTTAGAATTGAACCAATTGAAGATGCAAACTAAAATGTCACAGGTAAGCAACCAAGATCTTACTCTCGAATGTTTGTATTGAATTATATCGTTATTTTTTTGTTTGTTGTTTTGATCTGACAGATGGGGTTAAAGTGGGCCCCAGATACAAAAAAAACAACCAAAACAAAACAAAAATAAAATAGGCTACACTACACAACTACTGCCGCAAATAAAGTTTTCCCTCTCTATCCTCTTTGATTATCAACCGTAATTCAGGAGAACTCATCCACACCCACATCTATCCATTTGATTGGAGGATGATAGCTCGCTAACAAGTGAACAGCCTTGTTACTGAAAACATGTGCTTTGGTGTAACAACGCTACTGTTGATTAATGTGCGAGATAACTTGCAGAACAGTTCAGAAAATGTTTGAAGATGATGAGATTATTGGCTTGGTTTCCTGATTTTAGTGTTCATATTTCAGATCAAATGCAAGCATCTGCCATGGGAATCTGCATCGGAGGAAGAGCTCCAAGGATTCAAGCCGGACATTGTGTGAGTGTTCATTCTGTTTCAATGATCTAGTAGAGTATCTGCCAGTCGAGAGGATTCACAAGAATACTGTTAGATAGAAAAGTATAAAGGCATTTTATTTACCTACATTGTTCACTCATGTCTTTCTATTCATTTGTTATTCACATAGGTTGGGTGCAGATGTGATTTATGATCCATTATGCTTACCAGATCTCCTTCGAGTTCTTACTAATCTATTGAGCCAAAAGATATCAAACGGTTGCACCAAAGATAAACTGTATGACGCAGGTGATGACACACTCCTTCTCAAGACAACTCCAAATGATTGCAACTCACTGGAATCCGTTCACCACGATAACAAATTTGGATCTCAACCCGATGCTGCAAAAGAAAGACAACCAGTTGCATACTTGGCAACAGTCATTCGTAACATGGAAACTTTTGATTGTTTCATGAAATTGGCAAACGAAGCCCATCTCTCTGTTCTAGATATAACTGAATCCTGCAAACCATTAAATTTGCTTCCATACATGCGATCATACGATCGACCAAGCATACGATTTTTTCGTATAAACTCTTCATGAACAACAGCGAGAAAACCGCGGTTGGTCATTGTTGTAACTCGCAGGATCTACCATATATTCAGGATTCTTTACTTTTTTTATCTTTATTGTTTGATACACTTTTTATGGAAGAACTTTTACAGTTGCATTCAGGATTTTTCATCTTTGGTTTGATTTGCATGACATGTTAGTTTTTCTTTGTTCCAGGTGTTTCGGGCCTTTCGGCCGACCTACCAAGAAGGGGGTGCCTAGAGTTAAGGGAGCAGGTGCTCATATCCTTCTCCCCAGCTTGTTTTGGATAAGCCCCTTCCATATCCTTTTTATCTCTGTCATAGAAAATAACAATTTCTTGAATGAAATTTTCTGATCTTCAATAATGTTTTTCTTCACTGATTCACCAACCTAAATAGCCCCATCTCCGAGCTTCAACTTATTTTGACACGCACCATTAATGGCGGTATCAGCTGCAAACTCGCAATTACTATATAGAGAAATTTACAGTGGTGATCAACAACAAAAGCAATCATCAGCTAGTGGCCATTGTTCTTTAACTGTTCATAGTGGAGTGGGTTCATTCTGGAGTGATAGTAGTACCATAAAAATAGAGAAAAGATCAAGAAGAGATATGAAAGTAGAAGCATTTTGGGATGCTAAAAGTCCCACTTCTATTTTCTTGGAACCCATTACAAGTAATGAAGAATTGGATCAAGTTTTAGTAGAAGCTCAAGAAGTTGGCCACCCTGTAATCATTGACTGGTAATTCTGTTCAATTTTGTTTTCTTAAATACAAAAAAAAAAATGTTTTCTTAGTTAAACAATCTAACAAGGTTGGTTTTTCGTGTAATGGTGGTAATAAGGATGGCTAACTGGTGCCGTAAATGCATCTATTTAAAGCCTAAGCTGGAAAAACTTTCTGCCGAGTACAATACTAGGTCAGCAACTTAGTACTCCTATCATTTCATTGTTTTGCCGTATTTCATTTTCCAGAACAGTACTCACAAACAAAGTCACAAACAAAAACACGAAATTTGATCCAATGGTTACAAGACTATGTGACTGATGCATTTGGATCTGTAGTGGACTTGATGAGAAATCTCTCACCATTGGATCTATTGTTGTGACTTTGTTTGTGGATTTGTTCGGTGAACAAATCATTTCTGTTTCGAGAATGCATGACCATAGAATTAATAATGGCGCCGTTAGGCCCATTACCATAATACCTACAATATTTATTTTTTAGTACGATGTTTAGACGATTTTTTTTTTTTGAAGGAAACAGGGGCTACTGCCCCAAACTATATTTAGACGAATTTAGAACTACTGTATTCTGTTTAGAAGAAGAGCTAGTAGGAACCATCCCGCAACCATATTTAATTTGACGATAGGATATTTGAACCTGATTTTTTTGGGGGGTTTTGGTGATTAAACGGGATTGTGATCCTCATAAAGTCGACACACTAAATGGCAAAAATAATGATGATTTTCACTAAGTCGTCACTAGTAATCGTGAATGACGATTTTCTGAAGACCACAATCCATATTTAAACGCCACATTCCCAAAAAAACATGTATTTGAATATATCATATTCGAATAATCAAAATTGTTTTTCTCCGATTGCAGAGTCAAGTTTTATTACGTGGATGTAAATAGTGTTTCACAAGTTCTAGTGAAGCGTGGAAATATCTCTGTATGTATATCTATCTAAACTAAAATTTGTTAGTGGATGATATATTTTCTTGGGTTTTTAATAAAGAATTGTTTTTTTTTCAACTTCACAGAAAATGCCAACAATTCAGGTACGTCACTATTGATGTACTAGTATTTAGGTTGTTTAATTTTAATTAAACATATTAAGGAAAAAGTTAATTACTGAGTGTAAAGAAATAAAAATGCAGTTGTGGAAAGATGGCGAGTTCAAGGAGGAGGTAATTGGGGGACATAAAGCATGGCAAGTGCTCGATGAAGTTAGAGAGATGATTCAAAAATACATATGATGGACTTACTTGCTTGCTCTTCTTCCCATAATCATCTTCAAGTGTTCATATATTTCTCATATATTGTTAGTCCATGAAATAAAAGTTATATGTGTGTTGGGAGAATCATTATCAATCCCCACGCAATAAATAAGTAACAAGCATACTATCCAGTGCATACGCATCGGATTTTTGTAAAATGTGTACAATGTAAATTTCGATAACGTTGCTTCGTAATTACACATTGGTATTGGAGTTTTCCTACTCTAAATGATACCTGCATTGAATACAACTCTCTGTTATATAGCTAGTTATTTAAATTTTACCAATTGAAATTTTTGGTTATAAGAATGCATATTTGGGTGAAATCTGTAGCCGCTATATCACATTTAATGAGGATCCAAACCTTTTCCATTGAAGTCGCTCTTAAGTTGGCTTGTATAACTGCTTATGGTGGCTTTTAATTTGTCCTTTGGTGTAAAAAGATGTATACCTGGGATGTGAAGAGACGTGCCAATAGGTACCTCTTGATGCTCTATGTGACATGGAAAACTGATATGGTGGTTAACTCTTGGGGTGACCAATCAAATTTCGATGACATGAATAGTGTTGCTGACGCTTCACAAAAATCAAAAATAATTATGGTGCCAACATGTGGCATTTTGAGGTCCCATATAAAGATCAGTACTTTGTTTTCATCCAAATTCGCCATTAGTCGTTTAAACATTTAATCATATGAAAAGAAATATGCTCATTCAATATTGACAAACGAAGAACAATTAAAGAATAATCATTGATCTTGAAGAACAATTAAAGAATAATCATATGAAAAGAAATAACCTCTTACATTTACATACATAGTAAGTGCTAGAAATGCTTAAAAAAAAGGGCAAAACCTAGACTTGAAATTCACATGCAATAAAGAACTTGTCATCGATGGAGACGATGAAGGGGATGGCTGATCGTCTCCGTTATTAGTAGGTAGGTCGGAAATCACAGCCATAATTCGACGAATACTAGCAGATCGAACTGTCTTGAAACTAAGTGCTCTCATGTTGTTTTCAGAGAAAATATTTGATGAATTTGATAGGATTAAGTAAACCAAAGCTTGAACAAGTAAAAACATTCCTATCTTCACTAACATTTCACCTAAACTGCTACCTTCCACTGAAAACATATTTAACTTCTTAGGATTGAAGAGCAAGAAGGATGATGATTGAATAAGAGAATTTGAGTTGAAGAGATAAAACGAGCACTTGCAGACTGAATTGAATTGTGTTGAGAGAGATTTGGAAGGGAGGGTATATTTATATCGAAGCTAGTAGGAGTTGGTATTCATGGACTTCAATAAACACTTTATCAGTTAGGGCGCAGTCTCTTTGACTTGCACGTTATCGATAAAACATAAACTATTAAAGTTGAAATTGGCTTGTTAAGGTGGCTTTACTTACTACTTTATTCAACTGAATTTCGTTGAAAAAAGGAAACAAGGAAGAAGGGAGTTAGGAGGCATTAGGAAAGGAGGGGATTTTTCACCATGGCGTAACAACATACGTAGGTGGAAAATGAGTAACTTCCTAAACCTTCCGCTACTAAGAAGTAGACAAAATTGAAGTTTACATGTTCTACAGGTGGGAGCCGTAACTATGACTTTCGGCTAGAAACGATGAGTTTTAGGTAGCCGGAAGTCTATTCACGTTTTTTTAATGATTTTGATAAAATCTAAGCTAAGTAATGAATCAAAAAAGTAAATCGAGAGGTGGGTTTGGATTCTTACCTTTGCTCAACCATTATGGGTTGAATCCATTTTAGTTGTGAAAACTTGATGGGTTTTGGGGAAGAAAAAAAAACTATTCTCTTTTTTTTTTCCTTTGATTTTTGGTTTAAATTAAATTAGGAAAGGATGTTAGATTAGTCCTAATACTATATTTAAACATCGTACAAGGCTGCTGCGCGGATGCCCATTAGCAAGATACAAGGTTTATAGATCTTGCCCATACATTGATTATCAGCTGTATGCTCAAGTGGAGAATATCCGCTGAGAACCTTCTTTCCTAAAGGTGAACTTTAGGAAAAAGGTC
>JAJJMA010198054.1:1237-15809 GCA_023529015.1 Papaver nudicaule | reverse complement strand
GAGCCAAAACGAAAAGTTGGTAGTATTTCGGTACCCCTTCTTTTTCACTATGCAGCCATGGCCTTCCCACGATGGCGTTGTAAGGAGAGTCTATGTCTACCACGCAAAATAAGGTTGGTTGCTTTTGGCTGCCAGCATGAATTGTGAGCATTAGCTCCCCCCGAGGTGTTGATGGTTTTCCATTGAAACCGAATATGTTGTAGGCCGAAGGTACCAAAGCGACTTTCTTACCCTTCATCTTGTCAAATGTTTGCCCGAATAGTATGTCTACAGAACTCCCGGGGTCCACCAGTACTTTAGGCATGGCTATCTTTCCCATTTGAAGTGTGATGACCAAAGGGTCATTATGCATTCTTCCCTCATTGGGAATGTCTGCTACTGAAAAGAACACGGGCTGCTTCTGCCACTCCTCTAAGCGATTCTTTGTGATCACACTAAGTATCTCCTTACCCTCCAAATCCCTTTTGTGAATGCGACTTGTCTGGATTCCTTCTAGACCTTTTGTATGAACAATGGAATTGCAAGCTCCGAACCTTGGAATATCCCTGTCGATCGTAATCACATAAGCTTCGTGCTTTGGCTCCTCCTTAAGTTGTGGTTGATTTGGGGGTGGTTTAG
This sequence comes from Papaver nudicaule, assembly GCA_023529015.1. Lineage (NCBI taxonomy): Eukaryota > Viridiplantae > Streptophyta > Magnoliopsida > Ranunculales > Papaveraceae > Papaver > Papaver nudicaule. Next base: position 15,191 of record JAJJMA010198054.1, on the reverse strand, counting down.
GTAGCTCTAGAAGGTGTTTGAATTGTTCTCTGGCTATAAAGAAATAAATCTGATCCTGCGCCGTAACGCATTCCTCGGTGGTATGTCCGTAAAACTTGTGGAATTGGCAGTATTCTCTTGAATTTTTCGTGTGTTTCGGCTGGTTTCCCCTACTTCGGGGGTATCTGATCTCGCCGGCAAATTCAGACTGCTCGATGATCCGAAGAGCATCTTCGATGGGCACTCAGAGCTTTGGAAGTTTCCTATCGTGAAATGCAGGAAATCCTGGTTTAACCGCCCCAAATTTTTTGTTTCCTTGTCCTTGTTGGTTATCGTTTCCTTCGGACTCTCCCCGAGGGTTGTTTCCTCGGTTATCATTGTACTTTCTGTTATCATGGTACTTGTCGTCGCCGAATTTGCCTTCGTTCCCATAGCGACCGTTATCATCTTGCCTTCCTCGCTTCGACTGGTCCCCGAATTGAGTGTTCATTGCTTGTCCTCGCTCTTCAAGCGATAAGTTGTTTATTGAGTGGACCTATTTTAAGATTGTCTCCTTCCCCAAGGCTGCTTGCTCCTTGATTTCCTCCAAGGTAATTCGTTCCTTCTGGTATTTTCGAAGGTCTTGTAGCGTCTCGAGGTTCTTTGAGAAAAGTTTGTCGTATAGAGGATGGTCTTTATCCAGAGCATTGAGGAATGCGCGTACTTTGTCTTTTTCCGTAGCTCCATTTCCCACCTCTACACACTGTTCGGTCCATCTGCTAGTTAGACTTTTTGTTGACTCTCCTGGGCGTACCCTAATGCTGAATAGTTTCTCCACCCCAGGCTTGGAGGAGTTGTTGTACAGAAAGTGCAGTATAAAAACTTTGGAGAGCTCCTCGAAGGATGAGATCGAGCCGGCTGCGAGATTATCATACCAGGCAAGAGCTTCTCCTTTCAAGCTAGAAGGGAAATACTTGCAGAGCACTTCGTCTCTATTAGCGTAAGCTAAAAAGACTCGGAGATACATTTTGATATGCACGGTGGGGTCTCCCGAACCATAGAAAATGGAGGTGAAGGTGGGCATTGTGCACTTTACTGGAATCGCCAACGAAAGGATTTCGGGGCTTAGTGGAGAGCGGTTAACATCATTCATGGCTTGAGTGAGTTTAATCCTGTCACTTGATTGAATTCGGTTGTCAAAAAGCTCTGCTCGGAGTGCCTTGATCTGATCCAACATTACTTGCTGTAGGGCCTTTGCCTCGGCATCCTTCTTCGTTGGGTTACCTTCGCTGAATATCTGTATGCTTGCCTTCGTGTACGCTGGAGGCTCGGTCTTTTTGCTAGATACCGTGATTCCTTGACCTCTGCTGGCGCCCTTGGTCTTGATGTTCATTTTGGATACGGAGGGTTCCTTCGGCTGAGATACGTTGTTTGGACGAGAGTGTCCCTCGCTGTCTCCTCTGTAATTGGAAGCCGATTTTTCTGCCACTTTTTTGTTTGCCTCGGCCTGCTGTTTTTTTAGCTTTTTTATTTTCCTGTTTTTCAAACTTAACTTTCTAAATCTCGTAGCTCTCGCCGTATTTTCTTCGGTAGGTTGGTGTTCGGGCATGTTATTGTCAGGATCGGATGCTTCGTCCTCCTCTTCGTCGTTTTCCCCATTTTCTTCTTGTATTTGCTGTTGGTGTGGTTCTTCAGCCTCTGGAAATCCTTCTCCCTCGGGGCCTAAGCCTTCTACATATACCTCGTTCTCGTTTACTGGTTCCCTGTGTTGGACTGTGGTAGCCGCCACCTCGGGGGATAACCCTTACTTGTCGAGAATCTAGTGAAATGTTGTCTTGATGATCCGGTCCCTTGCTTTGAGGATCCTACTCGCTGCTTCGGAGCCTGATCCGATTTTGAAGCCATCCTGGTTATGACCTGTCAGAAAACAAAGAACCCGTGAGGTCCAAGGCGGCTAGCGCAGTGTACTTTGTCGGCCATGTAAGTCTGTACACTGCGACGGATTTTTTAGGCGAAATATAAGTCGTATATGCCCCTTTTTAGGTATATTCTTAACTACTTATTTTGTCTTTTAGCTCAAATCATCTTCCTCATCAGTTCTCTTATGGATATTCATCCCCAGATGTAGCAGGAATTTACAAATCCCTAAAATGAATTTACACAAATATTTTTCCGTAATCGTTTCTCCCAAGGCTAGAATCCTCTATTAAGTGTTTAAAGCGAGAAGGAACTGCCCCTTTTAGAAATCGGTTTTACCATACCTAGGTTTTTGAAACTCTTTAATGGATGATTTTATCACCTGCTACTGTGCTCAGAAAACTCTTAAACATGCTAAAACCTTTAAGGTTCTTTTTAGATGCTTAAGGTACAGGAGCTTCTTTTGAGAAAACAAGCCTTTGAAAATCTTTTGAAAAAGATAAGATAATATGCTAAAAATTTGAAAACCCGAAAAATCACAGGCAAACCCTAAGTTGTTTTAATCATCCCTGTTTCTAGCGCCAAACTGTACGAGTAGAAAATCTGCATAGGCTCATAGGACACCATATCCATCAGATCTACTCATACATACAATAACTTCAAACAAGATTCAATGGTGCGAAGACCATTAGAACAATACCGAAGATAACAGAACAGTAATCAAGATATAAAAGCAAAGGCTAAATGTATAAAGATTTATATGTATTTCAATGTCGAGATTACATGGAATATAACCCTAAGGAACTAGAGGAGATACAGACCTAATCCCTCTCTTGCTGCTTAGGTTCTACCCACAAAGAATCCAACCCTTACAAAGTTTTCCAAGCTCACCTTATATAGGCCGAGCTCGGGTGGTTTACAGCTAATAAGACAAAAGACTCAATCGTGGTGGTGTCAGTCCCTGTCGAGTAAGGCGGTGGCGCTCCGAAGTTTATTCTTGGTCTTCGGCCCCTCGTCGTGGTCCGAATCCTTTCCTTCCGAGTCTGCTCCTCGTTCTTGTGTGAACTCTTCTTCTTTGGGCTAGTCCGAGATTTCACTGCTGATCCTCTCGGAGTGGTTAGGCTTCTTGGATACGAGACACATGTTCCGAGGGGTTTTACCCCCTACAGTGTAGGTTAATCCCAACTGCAAAATACGTCTGTGACAGATCCTAGGCCTGATCAGATTTATCTTGGGCTGTAACCTAAATTAAGCCCATCGTTGCTGTGTAAGTTCTTAACGATCTTATGGACTAGCTAGAGGGCTTACCCGGATGCTCTAGCCTGGTTCATGCACCTAAATATTAGCTCGCGGACATGGGCCCCTGACCCGGTTCAGAGGTCCGTCCATTTTGTTTGTCACGTACCCTTAGATAAGATAGATCGCGTGGCAGTATAACCATATTTAGGCAGCTCAACTCTTATTGTCCTCGAGTGGCTATAGGTGCTGGATATGGACACCAACAAGTATGTAGAATTGGTGAGTGTCGAACTGAAACCTCCACATTGGACACACAGAGTAAAAATTGATTTCTTCAAGTGTCTACTAACCCATATTTTGGCACTTTACATCATTTTTGTCCCAGAGTAGCTACAGATGCCGGCTGTGGACACCCAACAATAATCTCGAATGAAAACCGACACGCTGAGAAAACAATTATTTCTTCAAGTGGCAATCTACCCATATTTTGGCACCTTACATCTTATTGTCCTGGTATGGCTATTGAGTTGTCTATGGACACTCAAGGAAATCTCTAGTTGGTAAGTGTCAAATGAAAACTCCAATAGTGGACACGCATATAAATTATCGAATATCTTGACGTTGCTATCTACTGGTAGATCGACACTGACAATGACAAACACAAGCTCAACGTGCCTTTATGATTCCCGAAGGCTACTGAATCAACAACGTAGTTATATCTGAGCAAATGGACACTTGAAGAATTTATCGAATTGCTTTCACGTTGCTATTCAACAGTCATTCGACACTGGCTATGACAAACACAAAGGAGAGTGACAATGTGGTCAGTAGTTGCGACGGTTGATAGCTCAATCCTTGCCAAGGTCCTGTAAGCAATCAAAACCGTCGTATAAAGGGGAATACATACACTACATTCACCCAGACGTGTTTATTGGATGTCATATCGCCACTTGATTCAAAAACCGTCACATGGCTCCATGAAAAAACCATCTTAAATGCTCATTTGTGTGCTAGTGCAATGCCTACAACTATGTGGTAAAATTTCATACAATAACTCCATGTGGTTTGAGAAATATGGCGTGAACATTGAGGAGAAGAAAAGCTGCCAGAATTTCCCGCTCCAGCAACTTTTGTTACGAAGGAACAGACGGTGTGAGAAATCCACAAGGGATTTTGGAAAGATTTTCGGACACAATCTTTCTCTGTATGTTTCCCAGAACATACTAAAATTTCATACCAATCAAGCAAGGGTATTGGAAGATACGACACGAACACTACAGCACACGAGAGACGCGCAGTCAGGAATCATGTACGAGTCCACGTCAAGTACTGCGGAAAATCTACGAGGAGCCTCGAAGAGATTTTTGGACACAATACTCCCCTGGATGTCTACTACCATGTGTAAAAATTTCGTGATGATACAACAAGGGAGTTAGGAGGTATGACGCACACACCAGGAAACACGCAAGAGGCGAACTGTTTACAACGAATAGGCTATGACGCAAAGCTCATAGCACCAGCATCCACGACGCTACCAAGTCCATGGCACCACACCTCATGGCGCCCCACCTCATGGAGCTTTATTACTCAGTAAATACGGAGAGGAGACGTTCAGATCTACACCAAGAAAAAGAATACAATCGACTCCCCTGGTATCTCTCTACCGACTATTGCTGCCGATTACCACTGGATTGGTCATTGTTTCGTAAAGCATCGGTGTTCCACCTCACTCAACACTACGGATTCAACTCTGAACACCAATGGCCGCGTCTTTCTTACTGGAAAGTACGCCAACCGAGCTTGCATCAAAGGCGCTGCTTAGGAAATTAGCTAATTGCAGAACCACTCGCCAAGTGGAGACGATCAAGGAGAAACAAGGACTTGATCACGACAAGAAGAAGGAGGAAAAGTTCTCTGCTAAAACGGGTAAAACCTCTCCCTTCTTTTTATTTTCTTGGCTAAGACCTAGCCTATGTATGTATTCACATACATGACACTGGGGACCTCACTAAGCATAGTGTGCCCTTCCCTAGAAAAGCCACGACGCCACATAAGCTTGTGGCGCCACAAAGGTCGTGGCCCACGAAACCTATGGCGCCACGAATGATAAAAAAAAAAAAAAAATCAGGGTTTTGCACCATGGCCACAGCGCCATGGCTACACCTGTAATCCCACTTAGCCTTCATGGCGCCATGGCGATGGCCTCCTGCTTGCCTCGGCAATTGTGGTGCCAACCACGGCACCACCCATCTCGTCCCCCTATCACCTAAAAAAAAAAAAAAAAACTTCGGCCAACTACACTTACATGTTTTCACACGCATAGTCTCATTCTCAGCTTTACATCATAGCTATAACTCACATTAGAATATTAGCTCGTTATAACCTCTGCTAATCTTGAATAAAACCTAAGGCTATTAGGATTGCTATCATCATCTGAGTGCTTAGTATGAAACATTACTGTTCCACACTAACCAGGGGACTTAATGTAGATGGTGAAAAATGGGAGAGGGACAAAATTGTAAAACTACTCTCTAACTACGCCTTACCTAAAGGCGATCGCCTACTCAGGCACATCTCTGTAGCTCAGGATGCAACCCATTCTAAGAGCTGAATGTACTTTCTATGAGTTCTCTCTTATAACTCCCGGTGGAGAGGATGATATCATACACATAAACCCATTAATCTGCTTCATATCGACATCGCCCAGAATTCCTCGATATCTAAACTAGATTGCTCAATGGTACATGGTGAAGAGTTCACAGAGTCGCATCCTTATGGATTTTCTCTCAAAATGTGACTCAACATCCGAGTCTCAATGAAAACCTCAGGAATACCAAAGCTCTAGGCATGACCAGAGCTCTCTGAGAGGCATTCAACAACCTAAACAGGCTTAAAGCAGACCGCACTCTAAACACAGAATGGTCTAGTATACCATGGATAAGCACGCCATGACTCGAAACACGCTGTAGTACAAGCGCATAAATGCGCCATAACACAAGCGCATGCACAACGCAAGCGCAGGCATACGCCACAGCACAAGCGCAGCCAAAAACGCCGCAACCAAGTTGGCCAAAGACCAATGGCCGGGTATCCCCAGACCATGGCGCCATGAATCATGGCACCACAACAGTTTGGCCTTGGCCAAAGGCCAAGGCCGTGGTCTCTTGGACCATGGCACTACACACTAGTCTGGCCTTGGCCAAAGGCCAAGGCCGTGGTCTTCAAAGACCATGGCGCCATCACAAACTGGCCTTGGTCAATGGCCAAGGCCGTGGAACCTGTGGCGCCATAATGCATGGCGCCACAAAACTCAACCTTGGCCCAAGGCCAAGGTGCTGAGCTATGGCGCCACATCCATGGCGTCATGAATTCCTGGCCTTGGCCCGCGGCCAAGGCCGCCCCTACACACCCACTATGCGTGTCTTTAAAAGCGCCACACTCACGTTGTCCACAGAGTCATAGCCACACAAGCCTACTCAAACTCAATACAATGCAATATTTGTATACCACTCGAGATATCAAAACTTCACACGTGGGGATAACTTTAGGGGTATTGGTCTGGCGGTCTACGACAGTTAGGAAGAAACTGATGGAGATGATGGGCAGTTATACGAAGATGGCGCAAGTGGACATGTTCTACAAAACTCAAGCAGTTACATAAACCAACTCATGTTCTCCACTCCTCCACTCTTGCACAACTCCCACCTTCTCTATCGAGAGATCAGGTTGAGTTCAACACTATAAATAGAGGCTCCCTCTATCTTCCAAGGCAGAATAACCAGAGCCTCGGAGCACCAAAGCCTCGGAGCACGAGCAATAACCAGATTCTGAGTAATTCAACATACTTCTAGCCTTGGAGATCTCCAGTCACCCTCACGACGGAGATCTTGAACTCTCACACCCAGAAACACATCCTCAACCTGATCTCAAGTTTCTTCCATTGTTTCCCTCCCTAGACCAACCCCATCCTTTCTGTGACCGAAGCAAGACGGGAACGGCCATTGACTTGGTTTAGGCTCGTCTTGTTCGATTTTAATCTCGAGCACTACAAAAGTACCCAGAGACGGTACATATGTTTTTCAGGTAAAAACACAAGACCTAGTTCGTGAATATGCGTTACGGAACTTCTAGGGCTTATGATACGAGATCTGCCGTACGAAGTTTCTATCAAATCTTTGTCGTGATAAGATTGAAATGATTCAATCGACCCAAGATACAGGATCAGGAATTTTACTTCCGACCTGTGCTTCACGATCCTCGAGTGAAGTCTTTCAAATAGTCGTAGTCCAAGAAAAGGACTTCGAGATTACGACCAACGTTTATGCAAGGATACATAGATGTGTAGAGGATTGAGATTGTATCTTGCAGAAGGTCATATATTTATAGTGATCATCAAGGGAGGCTTTGCTTGAAAGTTAAGCAACCTTGAGTGAGACTCAAGCAAGTTTCCGAACTTATAAAAGTCCATAGGCTTGCATTGGGGTCCAACTCAATCTTCTTCTAACCCGTTGGTCGAAACCTAAAGGTTGTGAGCAGACTCGCCTTGATCTAATGAAGGATGGCAATGGCTAAACAAGTTTGGCTATGCTAAGGAGTCCATACACAAGTATACAAACTCAAAGAAAATTGTGGACATGAGCTCCATGGGCCATATTGTGAGAGGTTACGAGAATTCGTTCACAATAGGCAAAACATCAACACATGAACGCGTATGTTGTTGAGAGGTTTTTCCATGGTTTATATGTACGCGTACATGTTCGCATACATAGAGCAAATTGTTGAGTTCAGGAATCTCCTGAGTTCTCATGTTCGCGTACTTACAAAATGCTCAAGTTCGATAGAAAAGTTATCCAACATATGAACGCGTATGTTGTTCAAACAATCTAAGAACTAACTCGATATTCCACATTCTACTTGAGCATTGGTCATGTAATGACTTAAATGCTTAAGAGAACTAATCTTTATAATCCTTCGGATCACATAAACAATATCATAGACTATTTTAATGATAGATGGTAAATACGAAACATGAAAAGAAAACCTTTCTAACCTTTAATGAGGACGATATGTTTTATCAAGTATATAAGCTCCGGTCTTCATCTTCATTGGTCTTCGTCTCGAATACCTAAAACTATCCTAGTCCGAGTTGATATTGTAGACTTATCAAGGATTGTGTTTTTGTCATCTAAACTTGACAACTGACTTGAGATATCAACATCTGTGGGTTCAACCGAGCAATGCTCTAACAATCTCCCCTTTGTCAATTTTGACAAAACCAATCTTACATATGGATTCAAAAAGTAAAATCTTTTAGCCCTAACCATAATGTACTTGATCTTCTTGTAATCTTCAACGTCTTCAAATATGATCGACTGTTCCTGCAAGTGAAGATTCAAGGTAGAGATAAAAACTCAAAAGTCACCATACATCTTGGTTCTAGAAGGACATAGTCCAACAAGAGTTGTTATGCAATTGAGTAACATACAAAACTTGTAAGCATATTGCACCGATGCTTAAAGATGCTACACAATATGATATGTTCTCCCCCTTACTCAATACACTAACTTTTGCTTTGACATATCAAGCACATCGATTTTACTCCCCCTATGACAATAGCGAAGACATATGTCGAAGTAGTTAGAAAATTTTACTCCCCCTTACTACAAGATTTCTCCCCCTTTTTGTCATAAATTAGACAAAAGACAAAGAAAACTAGGAATCATCATAAAATAGCATCAATCAATGTAGACAAAGGTAAACATACCTGAAACGAGAGATAAAAAGACGCAATTCTCTCGCAATTTCCATAGCCGCACACCCCAAAAAGATATTACCATGAAACACAAGTTAAAAAGAACTCTCCCCCATTATGTGTCATTCCCTAAAGAACAACGTGACGACCTTCCCAAGCAAGGATTTTAATAAAATTCTTGGGTTTATAGTACAATTTCATAAGTAAAATTGCAATTATGTTTTTCTTTCCTAGCCAGTTACGGTCATATTTTTAGAAATTCAAGGCTTAATCTTCCAAATTCTTCAAAGAGTTTCGGTCAACCATCACCTTTAGAGAAAACATAAGGTTACCCCTTCCTAGTGGTTGTAAGACTAAGAACGAAAGGTACAACACCTTATCCAACGGAGTCCAATATTGTATCATACGAGGTTCCTCCTTATCAAAATCGCCTCCCCTTAGCCATAAGAGTCAGAAGCATGGATTTTGATAGTTCTTTGCTTTACCCGAACGGCCGGTATGGCTAAAAAAACAAGTTCACGATTTATGCAATACATTCATAAAGATAATCAATAAAGATCAAGTATTGCAATCATCAATTAAGATTTTAATTAAATAACATCTATTAATTGATTAAAAGAAAACAAGGAAGTAGTACAAGCAATAGCATGCTTAAAGATGACTACTTCTAGCATAGTAATTACCCGAAACCCTAAGGAAAAGACAAAAGATTTTTAATAAAAGGAGTTAACTATGCAAAAAAGATGTCTGGCTTAAACATTTGAGTCAGTATCTTCGTCAGGATCTTCTTCTGGTTCACTTGAACTATTAAAATCATTTGTTTTCTTAAACACGTGGTGAACATAGTCAGCATAATCTTCATTAGGAATATTGTCAAATATGTTGTTCAATTCATCCTTTACTGCTGATATTTCTTCACATAATTCATGGATTTCAGATCTCAGTGATTCTATGTTGTTAACAATGTCAACAAGTTGAATCTTAAAAGTTTCAAACTCTTGTAAAAAGTCGTGAACGACTCCAGCATAGATCATGGCGTCATATATATTCTACATCTTGATGACCGTAAACAAAGTAGCTATTTGTACTCTTGAGAATCAAGGGTTCCAGCAATAGCATCATCAAGAACAATTATCTTTTTCTTCATTCCAATCCCAACACCTTCACAATCCATAAATTTGCAAGCTTCTTCCATATTTTCTCGTGTGACACTACGAGTGATATGTCTCATGGTTATTGTATAGGTACTTGAACGTGAATTCCAAGTCCCAATAGGTGTGGTATATATATAAAATCCCAAAGTTGAGATATTAAAGGAAGTTTGATAAGCATAAAATATTTATCGTGGAAGGCGGTTCTGAAACGGGTAGTTTCACGATCTGGAATTTTCCAGAAGGTTGTAGGCCCTTTTTACGTTTCCGAACGGGTTGTACAATATAGGGTCAGTAACTATACGACCTGGAAGGCTCAGAATTACTGGGCTTTTGTCACAAAAATAAAAGATCCAATAAACTTGGATGTACGTGCCCATATTGAAGGAATTAATGTATACCAAGAATATACAATGGTAATAGCTTGTTTAATTCATTTTTCCAGCCAAAGATATTTTTTTAAAAAAGTTTATATACCAACATTATGAACGATTTTCATAGCCTTCTTAGTTGTAGCTCTTAGTTATCCTCATGGATCTTGGTCTCGACTCTTGCCTTAGGAGCCAGAGGCAGGGAGGATTCTAGAGATAGCTGATGAAGTGTTGATACTCACATCAAGTCATTACATTTTGGACTTTTAACATGGATGTCATAGCACCTTCTAGGATAAGTTGTCGGCTCACTGCAATTCGGGAGGCGTAAAGATAGGTGCTCATAAGATAATTTGTATATGACGACCTCTTTGGGAATTTTTACAGTCCAAGAATCAATAGATCACTTAATCTTATGAAAAAATTCACTTTCATAGGAGCAAGCTCAACATGTGAGAGTGAAAATCATATCTTATGGTTGGCTTATACAGAAATTTCCTACAAGGATTACCATATTAATACTACGGTCCCACTTTTATTGATCAATAAGACACAATAACACTTGTTGTGAGACAAACATATAATCACCGTCCTTCCTTGAAATTGAACAATTATATGTTCTTGTTCTTATGGTGCAAGAAACAAGAAACACAGAGTTTGTAATCGGTGAAAATTCACACAAAGTGTTTCGAAACAAAATATAATGAGAACATTTATTTGACGATCATCAAGAGTGTAGTTTGAAGATTACCCGAGAGTATTCATCGGTGTTGAACGATAAGTGATGATGACAATAATTCTCCTTTAGTTGTACCCAATGAGTTTTGCCTTTATTCTCACCAAACATAGTGGGTACTTCCTTTTTGGTGAGAAGGCACAACACAATTACTGTATATTGTGTTGAGGTGAACAGGTGGTTCACCGAGAATAGAGCATGGCTGTGACAGTTTCTCATTTTTCTTCATCAAGATGTCAACTTTTGTATCTACGAGAGTTGATACAAGCTTGTTGAGGATTGTTTCATATGCCAGTATCGAGGATGTGGCATCAGGAGAATAGAGAGACAAGATTTTTCAAAATTTGTCTCAAGGTTGACAGAGACAGTTTCTATTTTTTCTGGACTATCTTCCTTTTGATGACAATCAGAAGGTGCCTCAACAATAGGGAAGGAACCATTAGCTTGATTGGGATTTAGACAACCATAATTTATAGTTGTAGATACACTCTTTTTGTGAGAAGCATAAGCATATTCTTTTCCTATTTGAAAGTTATGCACCTACTGTTGATGGTGGGTTTTGGCGAGGAAGTCACAGGAGTAATTTTGCATCAATTTCTGGCATCCTGGAATAGCTCGAGACAAGGTATGAATTTATTTTTACAATAGGGATAAGATATTTGGTTACCATTAGCCATATTTTGATATCTCACGACCCTAGCCTAGTAGCATGGTCCACATCCCTAGCCTACACGTTAAAATACCTATGCATGCGCATTAGTCTATCTCATGCTCGAGCCATACCCTAGGCAAGTCACGCCATCTCCTTGGAGTCCCACGGCCACTAGCTTGCCTAATCCTTGGATGCCCACGGCATTCTCCTTGCCTTAGTCCTTGGATGCCCACGCCATTACCTTGGCCTAGCTTTGGGTATCCACGACCATTCCCTTGCCCTAACTTTGGGTATCCACATCTATTAGCTTGCCTAATCCTTGGAAGCCCACGGCCACTCCTTGGCCTAGCCTTGGATATCCACATCCTTAGCTTGCCTTGGCACTTGGGTGCCCACGCCACCTCCTTGGCCTGATTTTGGGTGCCCACGCCATTACCTTGGCCTAATTTTGGAGCCCCACGCCATTACCTTGCCCTAACTTTGGATATCCACGTCCATTAGCTTGTCTTGGCATTTGGATGTCCACGGCCACTCCTTGGCCTGATTTTTGGATGCCCACGGCCATCCTTGCCTTTAGTCTTTGGGTATCCACGTCTATAGCTTGGATTTATCTTTGGATGCCCACGCATCCCTCTTGCTTGGTCTTTGGGTGCCCACGCATCTCCCCTTGCTTAGTTTTTGGATGCCCACGGCATCCCCTCGCCTAATCTCTTGGACGTCCATGGTCATGCCTTGGCCAAACTCTTGGAGGCCCAAGGCCATGCCTTGGCCAAAGATTTGTAGGCCTTATGGCTATCTCTCGCCTAGTTTATGGAGGCCTTATCGCTTTCTCTCGCTTGTACTCATGGAGGTCCACGGCCATACTCTCCATCACGACTATCTTTGCTCTCTTAGAGCTAGAGTATATCTTTCCCTAGCCTCCCCTCTATTTATGGGTCCCACTGATCCAAGTCCTAGAGGATTATGGATTTTTATTGAGTCCATAATACTCTAGTTTCCTAATCAAATTCGGAAATCTGGCAGATTACGAATTTCCTTGAAGGACGATTTTTATAGCCCAATCCGTGAACAATTAGGGGGCGCTTCCTGTTAGGGCATTGTCCGGTCAAACCCACTAGCGTTGGTATGTCAAGCTAGTTGTCAGTTTTAGGTGTCAAAATTCAATTCTTGATTTAGCCTACTAGAGTTTAGATTTCGGAAATGGGATATAGACAGAGTAGTAGAGACCTTGAAGACGAAGACTGTGAAGACAAAGAAGACATCAATTATTCTTCATCGACAAAAGGTTAGTAGGAGTTATGACTTTATAGATACAAGTATACTACCCGGTGCATACGCACCGGAAGTGTGCATGGTGTTTGCAATACCAATCGTTCGACCATAGACTAACATGTCTCGGTAAACCCAATTCATGTACAATCGGTTGGAAAATCCACAATACAATTACCCTCTATAGGTTTCATTAGCCATAATATCTGTTTATCAAACCTGATTTAACAAAAATATATCAAGTATTTTGTCAATGAACATCAAAGCATTAGCGGATCCAAGAACCCTCGATCCATTCATAGTATATCCTTAAATCTCCATGTTCGAAACTAATGGTCTCATCGGTGCTTTCAAAGTACACATAGTAAGTACGCTCGTGTATATTGTTCGGACTGTATATCGACCTAGTTTTCTTGATAACTTGTCCGGACCACCATCTATCGTTGTAGAATGCATCTACTTTATTTGTCGAAACTGTGAAGATAAAAAATCGGGGTTATTCCGAAGAGCGGGCATGATTAGCGTTGTTATACGAACGATTTCTTTTAGTAAATGATGTTCATCTTCTGATTTGTGTAACCTCTAAATCAAGCGCTTCTCGACATCGAAAAGAGTTTTCCAGTTATTTACTCACCTTTTTGCACAGTATGATGAATATCCATTTCGCTTCCACTAAGACTTTGGTATTCATTCTGTGGCATGGGTAATTCCTTCTGGATTCCTGCAATGTGGTTCCACTCGTAATCATTCCATTCTCGTGCACAACCTGATTACAAAAAATGTGAGGGACACTCATTTGTTTAGGGCTCCTTCTCTTTGCCAAGAGTGTTATTCTGGAGGCCATTGCCTTTGCAGCATGTTCGTTGTACCTTTATGGTTGGAATTGTCGGTGTTTTGTTGATCTATCTT